>KQ986753.1:0-63824 GCA_001598015.1 Dorcoceras hygrometricum
AGATAAATTCGATCCTGGAGAGTTTTGGTCATATACAGTTGTTCAAGTCTGAGCCAAATTCCTGCAGCAGTTGTTTCCGATGCAACTTCTCTCAGAACTTTATCATCCAAGTGCAACGTGATAGAGCTGAAGGCCAATTCCATCTTAACAGATTTTTCATCGGCTGTGAGTGAATCTGGCAGATTCTTTTCTCCTCCCAGAGCCCTAGCAACTTTCTGCTGTACAAGAATCGCATACATTCTTCTACGCCACAACCCAAAATCTGATTTCCCATTGAAGCGCTCCAGTTCAATCTTAGTCGCCATTCTTGAATCGCCAAGAAGAATTGAAGCTCTGATACCAATTGTAATCGTTACTGTCAAAATTAAGATCGATTCAACCAATCTTCTTCTTGATCACACTGTAATCTATCGCTTCACTGTAAATCTATCACAGTGTTCAATATTGCATTCACAATGCTCACAGACAATCAACATACACAAGAAAGCAGTAAACAACACCAGAAATTTACGTGGTTCGGTTATGAATAAACCTACATCCACGGGAGTCTCCACTCAATTCAATATACCAAAACAGTGTACAAACAACGCATCAAGATTCACAAGTTTCAATCTGTACAAGACACAAATACAAACTTCCCTGAATCTTCCCGCTGTACACTTCGCTTGATTTCTCTGATGGAGGAAAGCCAGGGAGTTCTTTTGTTCTGTTTTCAAATCTCTCAATTTCAGTCCATCTCTTTAATTTTCAAACTGATGTATATTTATAGGTGACTTGACCCACCAGTTACCAACCAGTTTATTAACCAACTCAGAAACTCCCCAACAACTCCCCAACGGCTCCTCCAGTTTTAATAACGCTGATATCGTGACACTCAATTTTCTGTCTTTGTTTTATTTACTGTTTTTTCTTTCACTACACAATCATTCAGTATTAGCAGAAGATTCATTCACAAATAACTTAGCCCAGAAACCAAGAAAGAAAATCAAGAGGCTAACGTAGAGATGAAAATGCAAGCAGTTCCCCCGGTGATAAAGAACATTAAATCAGCAAAATGGTAAAACGAAGATGTTGTTGATTTTACGTCCCGCATAAAAAAAGAAGGTGAACACCGGCAAACACCACGCGAGTCATAAAACACTGAAAACGGTCCGTAATCCACCCAAGTAAAATCAAAACAACAAAAAAAGCTACCACACTGCCAAAATAGGCATAAACATAAATAAAACTCAGTTAAACAAGTAAATTAATCAAGCATCAGTAAGAAAGAGTAGTAACATACAACCAAAAAACTTAAATAAAACAGAAAATCCCCGCCCCCAACTGAAAAAGGAAAAAAAATACTGAAACCACCACAGTAAATTAATGCGGGACCGATGAACCCATTAAGAAAAACATGCAAGAACCGGCAAAATACATTGTGCTGTCCATACCTGAGTGTCTCAAAATTCAAAAGTTCTCCAAAAAAAAAGTGGAAAACAAACACTAACGGAAGGAACAAGATGAATAACAAGGAAAATGCGAATTTATAAATTGGGAAATAGCAAACTCGGAGATAAATTGACCTAATTTTGATATTGGTTCTCAAATTAGCCCTGAATCTTGGTATTTTTAATTCTTTTGCATATTCAACCCATTGTTATGTTGTAATGCTCGTATGGGTGTTGGTTCTTTAATTAGTCCAATTTGAATATGGGTATATATTATTTTTAATTCTTTTTCATATTCAACCTTCATAATGCTGATAAAGAGATTATTATTTAGCAATATCTAAAATCATGTTAAGTCATATTTGTAAATATGTCAGCACTTTGGTTAGAAAAAATATACTAAACGAATCAACGATATTGAATTGAAAATGAAATTATGTCCACAGGAAAAGTCAAAATTTCCTTTTCCATTAGATTTTTTTCATCGGATTTGAATCAATTTATTCATAATCTGACTCATCAATCTCAAGAAAAAGGTCTTAACCCTTCCAACCAGTTTGACAAGACAATAAAACCGGAATATTGCAATCTTATATAAATATTAATATAATATATTAAAAATATTAAAAACCTAAAGTATATATAAATATAAAAAATATATATCAATCAAATATTCAAAACTTAAAAAAAAAGCAATTACAGTTACACACATATATATAATAGATTATAAATAATATTTTTTTTTGAAAATTTTAATTTCAAAACAGTATTTATTTAATGATATTTTGTGAGACGATTCGACCAAGTTCAAATAGTTAAAAGTTTTAATATACAATGTAATATTTCTGAATATATTAAAATATTTAAAAACACAAAATTATTTTATAGAGTTTATACACTCAGCTAAGTGTGTTTCGATCCTCACATTCTGGAATTGCTATTGTTCAAGCTTTTCTTTCTCATCTCTCACAAAAGATCGTCACTTATTGTGTTCATTATATCTTCTGTATTAGTTTCAATCACGTGCTTAATCAGATAGGCTTTATTATCCAGAT
Source organism: Dorcoceras hygrometricum (assembly GCA_001598015.1). NCBI lineage: Eukaryota > Viridiplantae > Streptophyta > Magnoliopsida > Lamiales > Gesneriaceae > Dorcoceras > Dorcoceras hygrometricum. Next base: position 2,486 of record KQ986753.1, read on the forward strand.
TAGATTTTATTAAGCCTTATAACATTTGTAAGATATACTAGAAGTTTCAGGTTTTGCCTTACCGAGTGGTTTAGGATACTTTGTATCTTATGCAAAGTCTTCTAGTGAACATCATTCCAGAATGGAAGAAGGGGAGATGTACAAGCTCTGCTTTGAACTTCCAAAAACTGACTCCCATCTATTTTTAACTTACACACTTCATCTATGTTCACTGTTTAATGGAGCTCTCTCCGTATAATATTTTATTGCATAGGAAAAGATTAGATTGAGTATTTCTATCAGCCGTCGACTCGGATAATTTGCAAAATCAATTTTTAAGCACAAAAATTTTTACCAGAGTTTATTCACCTCTCCTTTATGAACTCTGTGCTGATCTTATTTGATCAAAGCTGGGACACTCGGTCTTTGAACAAAATCATTTCAAATTCACTCATATTATCTATGACATCATTCAACAAAACCACAATGTTTTCCAAGGAAGACTGTGATGATTGGAAAGTTCATATGCAGGCTAATTTGGCAGACCAGGATGACGATATGTGGTTTGTCATGGATGGTCCAATGAAGATAATGAAAGCAAACACCGTTGTAATATCATATGGGGATCCTCATATGGTTGAAAATCCAAGAGATGAGTGGACTACGAAAGACAAAAGGAAAGCCAGTCTAGACAATATTGCAAAGGACATACTCTACAAGAGAGGAGTGGACTATGGAAGACAAAAGGAAAGCCAGTCTAGACAATATTGCAAAGGACATACTCTACAAAACATTGGACAAAAATAAATTCAGCAAAAATCAAGATGTGTATACGGACATCTGGGAAAAGCTGACTGAGTTCTGTGAAGGAAACGAACAAACCAGAGAAAACAAACTGACAGTCGTCATCCACAAGTTATCACTAAATATGAAGACAGGAGAGACAATAGCGGAATTTGACGAATGATCCAACAGTATTGTGATTAAGCTAGCAGCTCTTGGGAAAGAGTACAGTAATAGGAAGTAGTTCTAAAAGTTATGAGAGCTCTGTCTAAAGAGCGAGATGTGAAACAATGGTCATGAGAGAGTCAAAAGATCTAAACAAACTAGAACTCAATGACCTTTCACTGATCTAAAGACATATAAGTCTGAACTGGAGAACAGATCGGAAGGAAAAACTTCAAATTCTCAACTGAACAAGGCACTTGCTTCTACAAAAGGATAAGACTCAGAAGACAGCTGAACAGACTAGCAACGATGCATTGCTCCTCTTCATTAAGAAGTTCGGGAAATTTATGAGAAGAAACCAATCTCCCTCGTTTCAAATAAATCCATTGTGGAACTGCAACATCGATCTCGATCAATACTTGAAGAGGAAGAAGAAGCAGCACTGATGCAAAATCTTGTGTCCAAGCATTTTCCCCTCAAAGCTTCTCATGCTTTGACGGAGTCGAAATTTCAAATTTGAGAACGTTGATGAGGGATGCAAAATTTTTAGTTTTTAGTATTATATAGGAGAATATAGAATTAATTGATCTAGCGAAGCACTTACTCAATGAATTGCTATCAAAAGTAATAATAAAGATGATTAGAAATGGATAAGAAAATACCACATGCAATGTTTTTGTGTGTATCAACTAAATTTGAGCATGCAAACCATTGGAAAAGGCAGTGATCTTTCGGAGACTCAGAGTCATGTGAATGTTGTGTTTTGTTATGTTTTTGTCACTTTTAGCTTTGAGTGGCTGTGATTGTGTTCGTGAAATTGATTGAGATCCATTCAATGAGAGATTTTTCGTGATTGTGAATATACCCTTTGGCATATTAAATCACCATAGGAAATGTAAATCCATAAATCAAATATTTACATATTACCTTTTGATCTAATATCTAACTCATGAACCTAATAACGAGTATGATTACAAGCTGAATATCGTAAAGCTTGAGCATTGTTCATTTATCTTAAACAACCTCACTAAACGAGTACAAACGAATAGAGCTCCGAATACCTGAGGAAGTGTTGGATTTGTTTACAACACTGAATATTCAATTTCTATTACGCACTTCATGTAAATCAAACGGTTGAATTTTAATAAGTTCAACAATTACAAACATAAAATTACAACTTAATAAAAATCCAAAGCCAGCTTTTATAAACAACGATAGGTTTTATTTATTACATTATATCAGAATAATCATAATGCATACATTTTATTCTTAGATTCAAACACAAAATCTACTCTCAATATTCTTTCGATCCTACGGTCGGAGTTGGAGTTTCGGACATAGTTGGATCTTCAGCCAGAGGTGGAGATTCAACTGGAGATAGAGCCAGAGGTGGAGATTCAACTGGAGATAGAGCTTCAACTGGAGGTGGAGGGACGCCGTGGTGGCGATGACCGTGGCGGTGACCACGGTGGTGATGGTGGTGACCATGGTGGTGACCATGGTGGTGATGGCGGTGATCATGTGCATGTTTTTTGCCTCGGTGGTGGGATTTGGGGTGGTGGGGGCCAGGATGGTGATGGGGAGGAGGTGCTTGGTCGTCGAGGTTGTTGGGTGTAAGAGGAGTCGACATCTGTTCTTCATCGTCCGAATTTTGGCCACTTTTGGTCTTGGTCAAATCTGAGGATGTTGAATCTTGTTCCAGATTCCGAGTTAAAGTTGGGATAGCAAGAAGCATAAAGCCAAGGAAGTAGATGAGAGGGTTGATGGAAGCCATCTTTCAAGTTCTTGAATTTGGATGGTGCAGCAAAGATGACAACTTGGACCCTTTTTATAGTTGGAATGACATTGGTGAAATTACCACTGTCAAGAAAATGTGATTGTGCATTAATTCTTACTACCTTAGCTACATAGATAGGAAATTCTAATAAAAGTACCTCTTTTTACTTTGATTTACTGTGTTTCATTAATGGAAGTGTAAACAATTTTATTTGTTAGTATTACATCTTGGTGATGCAAGTATATGTCTGGCACAAGTCATTTGCTTGTTTTCAATCCTTATTTAATTTATTTTTTGGTTTGACTTCCATGTTAAATGTATTCGTGTCCTTATGCTATCAATTTCATTCAATCAACCCGATTATATTACACGTTCTTTTTTATATAACCCCACAAACGGAATGATACATTTAGTGCGTTTTACTATCCGTTATCTATTATATTTTAAAAAAGTGCTTTCATTATTTTTACTGTTCTCTCACTCCACTAAACTTAAATGTAATTTCCTGTCCTTCCTTTATTGGTTTCTAGGTTAAATATTATTATTAACTGCTATTATTAATTACTAAAAACCCATTGATCAATAAATGTATATTTTATGTGACTTCGCGGATTTAATCACTCCAATTAGCTTTAATTCCATATACGGTTTATGTGGGATTTATCAATATGAGTGTTAAGACAAGATTTATAGTTTTGGTGATAACAAAAATAAGACAAGAATTGGACTTAACGATGACGTTCGAAGCAATCAGACTTTGTGGATTTCAGATATGTTATCGGGTTACAGATTTGATCGGTTTCGGGTTCTGAAACAGTTGGGTGATCGGGTCAGATTTCTACTGTTGAAAGTGCTCTAGGATGAATCATGATATCTGCCAACATACTTTGTTATTCTATCAGCGATGATATCTGCCAACAGACTTTATTATTGATGGATCTGTGTAAACAGATCCTGATTAAGTTGAATTACACAAAACCTGTTACTGTGTTTCTAATAATTCTACTTAGTGTACAGATGTTAGCTATCGAAGAACACTGTCCAGTCGTGAGGAGAAAAGATAAAGTTCTCAACTGGTTTGATTTATCACTTAGACGGCAGCTGGATTGGCAATGGAGACGTCCAAAGTTGAGTCAGTTGTTCGTAATTAAGCGGAGGTCAAATTAGATCATCAGATGTGTTAATCGCTAAGAGAACTTGAACCAGCTGGAGCGCTAACAAGATCTGGAATCAGCGATGATGACATCAGCATGTATAATGGAGGAAGCTGTGATCAGCAACGATGACGTCAGCATTGCTGATTGGAAGAAATCAAGAATCAGCAACCATGACGTCAGCATTTCTATTGTTAAGAAGAGCTGGATCAGCGATGATGACGTCAGCAGTGATGTCATCACAATCAGCAGTGAGCTACAGTAGAACCAGTCGATGGTATTTGAAGTTAGCGATAGAAAAACGATGTCGTTTGGATAAATGGATACGACAGCGTTTTGACTTCGCGCTAAGATTCAGCAGATGCTTTTTGCGATGATGATAACCAGCAGGTAGCTACAGTGGATTACAGAACCAGACGCAAGATATAGTCAATCCAGACGAGAGCTACAGTACAACCAGTCGTTGGGTAATCCAGTCGCAAGCTACAGTATATCCAGTCGCAAGCTACAGTATATCCAGTCGCAGGCTACAGTGCTTTGCATATCCAGTCAACAGGAAATGCAGACGCAGGAAAAACAGACGTAGTGAACAGTTGCAAACCAGACGATGATAGTTACAACCAGACGCAAAGAAGCTAAAGGAAATAACCAGTCGAAGCAGTAGAAGATACAACCAGTATCGAAGCATTTGACTAATTATATTATGAAGATTCACTAAAGCTAGATGTCAACTGCTGAGCTTAGTTCAAATGTTGAAGACGACAAAAAAAACCTGCAAAAGAAAGGACACAAGGACAACTCCCTGTCGGTACTTTACAGAACATATTTCAAACGGGAAGAATTTGTGTCCAACGGATTGAATTCAAACAGAGTCTTATATACGAGAAGAACGCCATTGAAGAGCAGGGCTGTTGGGTAAGATGTTGGTTGCACAATGCACAAACAGAGGAAAGAAAAATAGAAGTACGAAGCAGTCGACCACCATTAGAGAGGAGCTTACTACGAGCGTCGACTGCTGAGTTCTAATTAGCTTTTGTAGAGCAACTTCCCAGTGTGTGAGATTTATTATTTCGAGAGTTGAGCATTCACTGAAAATCTCACACACACAGATTCACTTGCATATTTTGAGAGATGTGCGAAATTGCTTAGCGAGTGAATCAAAACCCAAATGCAAATCAGATCCCGTCCAAGCACGACGACGTTAAACTCTGTGTTTGTAGCCTTTCTCACAGAGGCGTTAAACAAGTGATTGAGTGAACAGCCGAGGGCTGGTAGAGTCTAGGAGTTCTCGCAGCTGCTGGTTGCGGGATCGGGTCTGTACACGATGCATAGATCAAATCTTCTAGTGGAATCTTCCGAGGAGGAAAAATGGGAGACGTAGGACATTGAAGTCCGAACTTCCATAAACAAATCGATTGTGTATTGTATTCTGTTATTCATTCAGCACTTGCATTTAATTTAGCATGCATAACAGAAATCACACTTGCACATAGCAAACAGATTTCCCATGCTGGTTTTACAGAAATCTGTTTGCGCAAAGTTGTTTTAAAATATTAGGATTCAGTTCTTGTGTTTTCCGCATGATTTTAATTCATACCATATCTGTCTCCGGTGCTCTGTATTTTAATGTTCAAGAACCAGAGGTATTGCACCTCACCTCCTTTAAATAGCAGCGCAAAATTATTAATCTTTCAAAGCCGCGCTGTTAAGTCTTTAAATCGGTCCTAACAGTTATTATATCAGCGATGATGTCTGCCAACAAACTTTGTTATTCAAACAGCGATGGTATATGTCAACAGATACCGTAACAGTGTGTCTAATAGATAACAACGATGGTTGCTGTCAACAGAAATGTTCGCATTTTGGTAATCAGACAGTGTGCCTAACAGATACCGTTACAGTATATGTTAAGAGATACCGTTATAGTGTATTTAACAGATACGTTATAGTATTTTTCTAACAGATACCGTGATATTGTTTCCATCAGACATCTTCAGGCTATCAGATATTGCAATTAGTCAGAAAATTTTAACTATGACAGCTATGTATTCGAACAGCGATGGGCTATACAATCGTCTTCGAGAAAGAAAGATCTAATTAATGGAAAATGTTCATGCGCTATCGACAAATCAATTTGAACGGGATCACGATTCAAATTGGAGAGAATCAATGGTCTCGATCATACCGTACAATTTCCTGAAATTAAGGAGACAAGATCGGTACAATTTTGGGTAGTACACAGTATACAGAGGATGTTTTACGGTGTTTGCACAAATATGGAAAGACGACAATTTGGCTCTGACTAAGCGCAAATTTGCCTTAGTGGAGCAGTATATACCGTAATCGTGATTTGTTGAAGATTTACAGAGGAAAATAGTTTTTCTGACCGTTGAGAGCAAAGGGTATAAATAGCAGAAATTTGAATTGAATAAGCTCTCCATTACTCTCGGCTCTTCGTCCAAGTCATTCATCGTCTCTATCATTCTTGAGCTTACACTCTGTCGAAGTTATCTCTCAAAAGCTCACAAACTCGAAGAACACAAGTGTTGATTTTCACAGACATTACCTTCGAGTCATCTTCTGGTTCACCTGTTGAATCGCATTTCTTTGTTTAGAAACCAGAAGATTTGCAGTCTCAATAGATCTAAACTCACTGTTATTATTCATTGTTGAGTCTGTAACAAACGTGATTCACAAAGCCGTTTGAAAAGATAATATTATGTGTTGTAAACAGCAGCTGCGTCTGCACTTTGGTTGGTGTTGCTAGGAGTTCACCTGGAGAGAGGTTCGGTGACTGGGTGGTTGCAGAAGGACTGTAACCATCAAATCTTCTAGTGGAACCTTCCTGAAAAGGAAGAAGGGTAGACGTAGGATATTGATATCTGAACTTCCAGAAACAAATCTCTTATCCCTTAAACTTTTACTTTATCGCATTATTTACTGCTTTAACTGTTCACTGATTGATTGGCTTCTTTCCGCACATATTTTGTTAGCCAAGAAATCAGCGTTTGAACTGAGATCCTTAAATCTGGTAACTCGGATTTAAGTTAAGCGGCTGCTTGTAAAATTGTTTTAAAAGGTTTCGAAAATTTATAAAATACCAAGGAGTTCATTCAACCTCCCCCCTTCTGAACTCCTAGGCCTGTTTTCGTGCCATATTGATCCTATCAATGAGTTCTATTTTTCTCTGTTTAAAGGAAAATGAAGATATTTGAGAAATTCAATCCAAACATAATTTTAAGCATGAATGACCATAATAAATACGATATTATCTATAAAGTGATATTTGATGCATATGCAATGCATGTATGTCGTGACGGTATTGATTATCGCTCATACAATGAGAGCCTATCAGAATAAATTGAATCACTATCAAATCACCAAAGCTCGAGCAGGTACATGCGTCTCACTCAAGTACAAAGGGAATCTCAAAAATATCAAATGTATTGAATGATCATAGTTCAAATATCATGTACCGATATATATAAAAAATATTTATTTTGAACATCTACCAACCATGTATGCCACATAATCCAGAGAATACATACAATGGATAAGTAATAAAATATGATGTAACCAAATTACTCAATCGATGAGCTATCACTAGGTTGGGAGATCAGGAGTTTGTTTTTTGGGATTTGAACAAACCGATGAGGCACAGATATTATGTATCAGGGTGCCTAAAGCATAGAGAAAAATTAGAGGGCACTGGATGGGTTTCTGGTGAAGTTCCTTCGATACTTAAGTCAGGTCGGTAGTTCGGGAACAGAAATCAAGATATGTAAAGGCTAAAAGCTAGTGAAGTTTTATATCAATGCGACGTGAGATATACCTGTGCTTTTATAGAGGGACTATATGGTTATAACGAGAGATTTACTCGACGTGTGATGCGGCAATGCGAAATTCTCGCCTAGTATCGTGTGTGTGAATTATGTATGTGGCGTGATTATCGCTATGGTGGTTTGGGATCCACCGTGTATACCTTGGACACCTCTCCGTGCATAACAATTGCCTTCATACTTTTAGAAGAACATAAACAATTCAGGGATGTACCCGTTCTCGGGTCTTTCGTCGAGGTATGCTGATTGGGGCATGAGGTGGGTTGTCTCGGGGTATCAATAGTATCCTCGCAACTGGTTCGAAACGAATAAGTTGAAGTTGAGAACCTTAAAATGTTGTGGCTAGGGCCCGAGCAGACGATTTGTGTTTTGTATGAAAGAAGCAGAATCCGTGTGATAAGGCTTGCTAGTCGTTGATTACATAACCTGGATGACTGAGATGAATCCATGTGATGAGGCGTGCAAAGACGGTTCCGCCGTCGAGGTGATCTGAGCCTTCATTATAGAGACAATAGGACGGTTGTCATGGATCCTGTTTAAGTCATGGATCCTGTTTAGCTATAAATTGCACCTCATTTCACCTAACTTTCATTTTCTCTCTTTTATAGTGCACCTTTTCGTAAGTTGCTTGGTATACACTTTTTTAGATGTCGCCCTCCCCCTTACTTCCACACATTCTATATTAACCAAGTTGACATGGGTCCTCGGTTCCCCGTTCCCTGATTTATCCTATTGTGGTCATATAGGCATCAATCCTAGTCAATTAGCTCCGAACTCCTATAGCTTTCGTCTTGACATAGGAATCTTGCTAAAGTTTTTTGATATCCCGATCACAACCTATACCCTGTTACAACTTACTCAAATCAAGAAGTTAGGGTCGGGAAAGTTATATCTTTCTAACAAGGCTGAGTTTGGGTTCATTGGGGTTAAGTGATGAATGAGTGGGTATTTCTTTGTGAGGAGGAACACTAGGGGCGGTAAAGCTTAGTTGTGTGACATGTCCTGGTCGGACAATGTATACACGTTGTCTCCCTCAACACCCGAAAATGCTCCATACTTGACCAATTTTCTGGCCACTGTGAGTGTTAAAAGCTTCAAGGCTATTCCAGGACGACCTCCTCTACCATTTCAACTTCTGCAAGAAAGGGGTCGAGGTAGTTGAGACATGGGTATTGTCGTCTACCAATGTCCGTATTTTGTTCCTCGAGAAGTAGTGTGCTCTTGTTCTAACCCCATTTAATTTTTCAGATAATCGGATAATGAAGTCGGGCATGTTTAAAGCCATCAAGTGGGAAGCAAGGCAAGGGTGATGACCTCCTGAGCTCCCCGGCCTCCAACCAGTCCAAGGAGAAGAGGAAGATAAATGAGCAGGGGAGGAGAGGCCGAGGAAGAAAGCAATGTCTCCACCAATCATCGACCTTGAAACCTTAGTTCCCGAGGAGCACTCTGCTTAGGGTGTCAATTCGGGTGGGTCGGGTGGGTTCGGGTCGGGTTGGGGTGAAAAGTAAAAAAAATTCCCAACCCGAACCCGAATCAACCCGAAATGGCTCAACCCGAACCTTATTTTTTCGGATGGGTTCGGGTTGGGTTATCGGGTTGAAGTGTATTGGGTTGATCGAGTTGGTTCGGGTCGGGTTGAATAATTTTTTTTAAAAAAACTCTCAACCCGAACCAACCTGAAATGGCTTAACCCGAACCTGATTTTTTCGGGTGGGTTCGAGTTGGGTTCTCGAGTTGGGTCATAATTTGACACCCCTATAATCAAACTTGATTACGATGTGATATAAGCACAACCAAGTCTATCTGGGTGTGTTTGAAAAAAGGAGTTTTTATTCCCTGTTTGCCGTTTCCTTCTTATTCCGTTTTGGTATCACTTGAAGCAAACTTGGAACCCACGTCATCTAACTTTATGCGTGAGGATAAAAAGCAAATCTCCAGGCTTTCCTCGTGAATTTTCTGTCCCTTTTCTTGTTGAGCCGCGAGAGTTGAACAAATTTAATTAACGTGAGAATATTATACTCGGGTGTCATGACCAGCTAATGAATGAGCTCGAGGGGATCAGGTCCAGACATGACGAGGAGAGTAGGAGCCTCCTCCTAGAACTTGAGGCTACTCGAGCTCAAGTATAGGTGTCTGAAGGTCAAGCCATGGAGCTCGAGAGAAGCTGAAGAGCTCCAAAAAATAAGTCTCCTCCCTAGGGTCCGAGGCTGAGACCTTGGGCGACTAGGAAGGCTGAATTCTAAAGTTTTCCTTTTGTGCCTTGTACTTCATTCCTATGTATTAATGAAGATCCTATTTCTTACATGTTTGCATTAAGTATTTCATCAAGTACGATGCATGTTCGAGTTGTATAAAACACACAAAAACATAAAGCATCTTAGGCTTGGGAAAAACTTTCCTTAACAAAGAAAGACTTCGGATGATTGAAACGTCTTGGTCGGGCCTGGCACCCGAGAAAGCTGTCTTGAACTATTTGAGCTCGGCAGATCTTCCTCGTCTACAATAAAACGACTAAGTATAAAAGATTTCTCCCAGTTCGGGAAACTCCTCTCCATTACTAAGAAGATGGCTAAGTATAAAAGATTACTTAGCCACTTAATCAATTCCCTGAGCATGTGTGCTCTTAGATAGATAAATTCAAATTGATAGTCAAGCCTGTCAAGGCCTTCATTAGGAATGCTTTCCAGTGGGACCAATGTTGCTGATCGACTTTTCGTGCCTTGGTAGGGGGGTAACCCCAGGTGTTGCCAATGGGAATTGGGTTTTACGGTGCTAAGTAGGTTGGACTTTAATGTTGTTCAGGTAGGTTGCTACCGAAGATGGATTACTAGTACTGTCAAACGGTCCGGTCCGCCCCATCACGGCCAGCCCCGCCGTGGCCCGCATTCAAACAGGGCGGGGCGGCCCGCCAATGTGGCGGGTTACTAAAGCCCTGGTCCGCCCCGCATCGCCACGGGTTGGCGGGCTCGTGGGCTAACCCGCCAGTATTAGATTTGGAACAATTTTTTTTCAAGTTTAGAATAAAATCGACATTTTGCCAACATCAGTCTGTGGAAATTAGAGGAATAAACATTTTAGGTGCAAGGTCAAATATTCACCTCAATTATGCCAACGGATGGTTTTTTTATATACTGAAATTAATACCTTTTAATCTAACTATGTGCTATGCTCGCAAAACCAAATCATTAAGGAATATTTAAAATCTAATAAATGGTGACCATTTGAGATTATAATATTTTTGCAAAATTACCGATTATTTCTCCAAGAAATATGAATTAGTGAGACAGATTACATTAAACCATCCCAATTCTATCCGAAAATTCGAAGCCAGTCTTTCGAATTCAATGAAAATGTGTGGAATCATGGCTGCTTCAAAATTATAATTTTCGTGACCTAAATGAACCCAATACTACTAAATTAAAGAGACAAGAAAGCGTGATCCATGTTCATCCACAAATTAGGGTCACACACTCTCATTTCTAAGACCCGCGGGCCAACCCGCCCCGCCCCGCCCCACCACGCCACAACCCGCGACCAAAACGGGCCAGCCCGTTTAGACCCGCCTTCAGACGGGCTGTGATTTTACTAGCCCGCCCCGCCTATTTTTTATGATGGGGTGGGCTAGCCCGACGGGCCTGACCCGTTTTGACGGCTCTATGGATTACCAATGAGATTGGGCTAATAAAGTGCCGATCGGGTCGGGCTTTCGATGTGTAGGGTTGCTATCTGAGATGTTTTGTCAATGAGAAGTGGGATTTACAGTGTCGAATCGGCCGGGCTTTCGATGTTTCTCGGGTAGGGTTGCTACCTGAGGTGTATTGCCAATGAGAATTGGTCTTTAAAGTGCTGAGCGGGTTGGGATTTCGATGTTTCTCAGGTAGGGTTGATATCTGAGATGTATTGCTAATGAGAATTGAGCTTTACGGTGTCAAGCGGGTAGGGATTTTGAATTTGCTCAAGTAGGTTGCTACCCGAGTTGTATTGTCAATGAGAATTGGGCTTTAAAGTGCCGCGCGGGTCGAACATTTCCTATTGCTCAGGTTTTACATTGAGTAATATATTACATTTTCAAACAAACGAAGCCAGATTTGTCGCATCTTTACCTCCAACTCCCACGTAGCTTCTTCTCTCCAATGTCTATTCCACTGAACCATAACTAAAGGAATCGTCTTATTCCTGAGTTGTTTCTCCTTCATGTCCAAAACCTGTACTGGATATAAAAAAGCTCAAGATATGATCTAACTTCACCTCATCGGCCCTCAAAAGATGGAATGGATCTTGCTTATACTTCTGTAACATAGATACGTGAAACACATGCATCACCAACAACTCAGACGGCAAATATAATTATATGCCAATGTGTCAATCCTCTCACAAATCTCATACGGCTGATGTAACGATGAGCCAACTTTCCCTTGAGCCCAAACCTCATAGTTCTTCTAAATGGAGAAACTTTTAGAAATACTCGATCACCAACCAGAAATTCTAAAGGCCTACACCTTTTATTCACATAACTGGCTTGATGAACCTGGCCTGCCTTTATCCTTTTCCTGACCAGATCAACCTGATCTCTCATTTTTGAACAAGCTCAGGTGTAGACATACCGATGATTTGCACTTTCTATCATATAGTGCTTCAATCAGTGCATCCCGATAGTCGCTTGGAAGCTGTTATTCTGCCAACCTCCATGGAATTCGTCACCATTGCTCGTAACATGTCTTCCAGCGTCTGAATGGTCCTCTCTGACTGACCATCTATCTAGGGATCATAAGCAGCACTCATGGAATTCAAATCCAATTCTGATTGAAAGTTTTTAAAAATCTAGAAGTAAATTTGGGATCTGTATCAGACACTGTAGGCACTAGCACACCATGCAATCTCACTACTTCAAAGAGCATGTCAGGTCATAAAGGATGAAATTGGCTGACTTAGATAGTCTATCAATCACCACCCAAAATCTTATAATAAATTGCATCAAAACACAGTAAGTGTGTCACAAAATCCATAGCAACATGTTCCTAGTTCCACCGTGGCACTTCTAAACTCTGCAACATACCACCAGGGCTCAGACTCACAACCTTGACCTGCTGGCAACATCGAGCCATGAAGTCAGAAATGTCACCTTTCATTCCTCCCCCACCAAAAATTAGATTCATGGTATGATCTATTTTCCTGTTTCTAGGATTGACATTGTGGCTACTACAATGGACTTCTCTCAGTATCACTTATTAGATCTATCAGATTTGGAACCATAAATCTTCCCTGGAATCATTAACACCCATCAGAAGTAACAGTAAAGTCATCTTACTGATTTTTCTTGAACTTCAATTTCAACTCATGAATATACGGATTAGTCTTCAGCTGCTCTAATATCAGATATGATATGTGGTTCAGCTTGAATAGAGTACATGATAAAATAGTCATCACCGGGCTGAAAACGCCATCCTCAAGCTCCCAATAGCTCATGAACTTTCAAAATATTCAGAGATCTCAGCATCGTAGTACGTGCTTTTGTACTGAGGACATCTGCAACAAGATTAATCGTCCTGATTGATACTGAATCTCACAATAAAAATCTTTTAGCAACTCTATCCATCGACGCTGTCTCATGTTTAGGTCAGACTGTGTGAAGACATATTGCAAGCTTTTTATGGTCGGTGTAAACAACAAACTGCTCATTATAAAGATAGTGGCGCCAAATTTTCAGTGCTAAAACAATGGCATCCAACTCTAAAACATGAATTAGATAACGAGCCTCTTGGGATTTCAATTGACGAGAAGCACAAGCAATTACTCTCTTATTATGCATCTAAACACATCTCAATCAATTCAACGATGCATCTAAACACACTACAAAATCACCCGATCCTAGAGGCAACGCCAAAACTGGAGCAGTGGTCTATTTTTCCTTATGTAATAGGAAACTGGACTACACTCCTCGGTCCAAACAAATCTTCGATCATTTTGGGTCAACTGAGTCATAGGCGCTATTATAGAAAATCCATCAATAAAGCGTCTATAATAGCCGTCCAACCCCAAGAAACTATGAATTTCGGAGATAGTTCTGTGCCGTGACCAGTTTACAACAACTTCCACCTTGTTGGGATCAAACGATATACCCTAAGTTTTATATAAAATGACCAAGAAACACAACTTAGTCCAACCAAAACTCACACTTAGAAAAGTCTGTGAGTTTCTAAGAGTCTAGAGGACTAATCTCAAGTGCTCGCTATGATCCTTCTTTGTGTTAGACCAATATATCATTTATGAGCACAATAACAAACCAGTTGATAAACTCTCGAAGACCCTGTTAATCAAAATAGCTGTTGGAAAGGCTTTTGAATACTTTTGGTCAATTCTGAAAATTCAGTGTGATTGGGCTTGATAGAGTTGGTTTGACCTTGCTGATGTGAGCAGCTGCGATCTAATAGGAGCTGCTACGATCTAATCTGTTCTGTTGCGATTTGAGCTGTTCTGATATATGAGATTTTGTACGATCTGAGATGTTCTATAGCGATATGAGCTTTTATACAATCTGAGCTGTTATGTGATTTGAGCTATGTGATCTGATATGTTGTACGGATTATGTGATGAGCTGACCTGTTCTGAGCTGATATGAGCTCTGCTGAGCTGATTTGTGCAGAGCTGATCTATGTTGTTTTATTCTGCATTCACATTGATCTGCACACTCACGTAAACTGTTAGAAATATAAGAGCAAGCTTTGTGTTTATTAGATTTAATATCTGAACTGTTTCACAGATCCAACACACAACCTGAACATGTTACCCACAACTTGGTCTTTCACCTATTGCAACGGACATAGTTTGCAGCCAAACCTCATAGCTGGTAACACAAGGCTCGATAGATTTTTGTGTCAATTCCTCAAACTTCTGACATGCGTAATTTGCCAAGGTTGAATTTGTTGAACCATGCATTAACCTATTGTGACACGCTTGATGAATATTGTGTACACCAAGTCAGGGGCAACAGTACCACGGCAGGATTCTACTACCACCATTCAGAACACTATTCAGGCACTCAGGCATGATTGCCGTCATCACACCACGTTGTCAACCACTGTCACATGTTCCTTTGCATCCCCTTAAAATATCCGTGAATCAAATGTTTTTGTTCTCGATTGCCTCTAGTATTGTATCAAACTTAGAAATTTGATGTTGTGTACTTGCTTGCTGTGAGGACCTGTCTGACGTGCCATCTCTTTTGGACCCTCTACATGGTTCGAATCCGACCTCTTGGTAACTCCCTCATGGTGGGACTGACGCAGACCCTCCCTCACAATACTACCCACACACTTGGATGTGTGGTTAAACTACCTGTCCAGGGATTCGAACTCGGGTCACCAGGATTAACTACCCAAAGTTCAGCTCCATGGTACCAATTGAGTTACTAGCTCAATTGATTTTGCGCCACTTGATTTGTTAGTTAAGTGGGTCATAAAAGAGTGACGCCAGATCTAAACAGGTAATACTATCTCTACTGAGGATAGAAACGACGGTAGGGTAAGAATGACCTCTAAAGGATATATGATAGTACCTAGTTAAACACGCACCTCCAAAACTCATGAACCTAATAGTTCGAACCTAACACATACAATTGATGCACTCTGTGTTGCTACATGATAATAAAATCAAGTTGCACATTGGCAAAACTGTATCTTTTGGTTATTAGCAAGCGCTTGATCATAATCCTTGATAGTATAGCGAGGTCTTCGAATCTCCAAAAAACATATATATCTATACTTCTTGGGAAGGAGGATTGCTGGGTTAAGCGTATATGGATGCAATTAATACTAAGATGAGTGACCTCCTGAGAAGCTCTCTCGCATCAAGCTATTGTTGTGTCTCTTAATCTAGTTGGCTAAGTGGCCATAAAAGAGTGACGTCAGATTTTAATTGATAATACTATCTCTGTCGAGATAGGACTGGTGATAGGAGAAAGGATAAGACTGATCTCTACGGGATATACGATATCATCAGCAGTTAGACGCGCACCACCCCGGGCTTATAAGCCTAAAAAGCCTATCACAATACACACAATATGTGCACTGTATCTTGTCATATGTATATTGAAATAAAGTTGTATCTTGGCTAACAACTGTCAGGCCTCGTGCTCACATCAGAGATAAACCACACAAACACTAGCGGAAGAAACTAAAAAGTGGTTAAAATTTTTGCTTTTGGCCTGACGGTTTAAAACAATATAATTTAAAATACGACAATACTCAAAATAATCCCAGTTGCACGACAAGCAAGGGCTACAAGCCACAATAAACCAGGATAGCATAAAACATGCACCAAGTACCTGACAACAACCACAATTGAATACAACACAAGTACTGATAGACTAATAGCTATATAGTTCTAAGCATCACCCGGGACATCCCACCCGCAGTGATACCGGTGCATATAAATACTATACATAACTGGGACACTCTATCCACCTCCTGGGGCACCTCCAGCTGGGCCAACTCCACGACCAGCTGAGTAACCTGGAAACCCTGAACAAAAACAGGCAAACAAAACAAACCAAGCCCCAGAGGGACATGGCTCAAACACAGCTCAACGGGATCTGCAATGAATATGTGGCCACGGTATGTGTAGGACATGTCGGGTGCTACCCACTCACCCCTACTCACCACCCTTACCAGATGCATCAACAGCTCAACCTGCCGTTGCCCAACCTATGAACTGTGGTCGTTAGCCACTCGGTGCATAGGGGCTAACTGATCCCAGCAGGGAGATGAGAGTGCGGTATTGCCGCTCGCCCTCGCATCCTGGTAAGAAACAGAGCAACAACAACAAGGCATGGCTACAACAGCTGAATGGAATATGCGTGTATGCAACAACTAACAAAGTAGATAGCATAAAACATATGCAACATCAATCATACACGGCAATTCACACAAATAGCAGCCTCACAATTTATCCAAGCCATAATCACGCTGAATTACAAGCTCCAAATCCGTACCTCGATATTTTGTGCAACAATTACCACAAACGGGATCCTGAGAGATCTGGTCTAAAACCTGCTAAACAATACGCATAATTCTGAGGGACGCTAACACAGAATCACATGGCTGGGAGCTACAACTCAAAACAGCAATTATCCTACATATCTAACTCAACAGGAAGCTTAAACAAACGCTCGAGGTAAGATCTTAACAACAAATCGAAGTTTTACCTGCACACACGAACACACTGCCGAAGATAGCAACTTCGTGATCCTACTTCCAGCCTACCACAGTTTCCAAAAGTGGTATCAATCGAAAGAGCAACTCTCAAGGAGTGCAGCGCCATCGGTCTTGCTCAAAACAGAGACGGGAAATTACGGGAATCGTCGGAGAAAAGCTACGGTGAACAGTGCTTAGGGTTCGAGACAAAAGTCGACAATCGGGGAAAAATATTCTAAGTATGGAATCTCATAACAATCGAAGACCAAGTCTTCTATTAAATACGCTTCTCAACAGCTTATAAAAACAGGAACAGATTACACCGACAAAATCAGTTGTCATCGCTGTTATCTCAACCAGCAGCTGAAATCTCGCACCAGCTATTACCTATCGCTGTTATATCAACCAGCAGTTGAATCTTTCAAACAACGCTAAGGCTTAATGGCGTTGCACCAACTTAACCAAACAACGTCGCAGAGGGACACTTCACCTCGCTACCAATAGCTGATCAACAAAGCAGCAGCTGAATAAAACAACGCACCAAATCTCTCAACAGCTGATGTATATCATAACCAACAGCTGGTACAAAGCGCTCCACTCAAAACGCTGTCGTTCCAACTTATCAAAACGACGTAGTTTCGCTACCCGCTACAAAACACGCTAACGAAACCAACAGCTGGTTCCTGTTCACAAAACGTCGTCGCTTCAGAGTCCCTTAGCGCTCTCTGCTGATCATCGCAACTAAAATACCAACAGCTGATCACTCGCAATAGCTGGTCTCTCGCAACATCCGGATACGCGCTAATACACCACGTTCGAAATCACGTCAGCATTGCTGCTGCTTCATACCAAAACGCAACGACTGAAATTACAACAGCTGACGCGATCGCTCAACGGCTGATTCCTACTACTACTGTTGATATCTTTCCAACTGCTGATTCTAACACTTAGGCAAATTCGATGACTTCAACACATGCATCAACTACCAGCTGGTTTCAACCCAAGCAACACCTGATTTCGAAAACACAGGTCTCACAACAACTGTAGCTTTTGTCTAATGATAAACACTTGATCATGACAATTAGTTTTAGAGCGAGGTCAAGAGTTTGAGGCTCACAGGAAGTATACTTCTATACTTCTTGGAGGGTGGGGATGTGATTGTTTGGTTAAGTGTGCATATGTGAGAATAATATTGTGATAAGTGACCTCTTGGGATATACGACATCACCAGTAGTTAGACACGCACCTTTCCGAGCTCATGTGCCTAACAAACCTATCCTAATACACACAATAGGTGCACTCTATGCAGTCATATGTATATTGAAATAAAGTCGTATCTTGGCTAACAACTGCAGCTTTCCATATGCATATTGAAATAAAGTTGTATTTTGGCTAAAAATTGTAACATTTGGCCTAACGATAAGCACTTGATCTTAACAATTAATTTTAGAGCGATGTCAGGAATTCGAGGCTCACAAGTAGTACATTTCTATACTTTTTGCAGGGAATTGTTGGGTTAAGTATGTATATGTGAGAATAGTATTAAAAAGAGTGACCTTCTGGGCAACTCCAGTGCATCTACCTGTTGATATTGTGCCGATTGATCTGGTTGGTTAAGTGGTTAAAAGAGCGAATCCAGATCTTATTGGGTAGGAAAAGAGTAATAGTAGGAAAAGAGTAAAACTGATTTGTAAGTGATATGAATAACACCAGCAGTTAGACATGCACATCATGAACTCATGGGTCTAACAACCTAACACTAACAAGCACAATTATTTGTATTATACGCTGTCACATGTTTAAAGAAATAAAATTGCATCTTACCTAACATCTGTAACATTTGGTCCAGTGGTAAATGTATGATTTTAACGATTTCTTATTTTTATTTTTATGTTTATTTTAATTATTGAGTATTATATGACATGAAAATATATAAAATGTTGTATTTATTAAGATAAAATAATGTTGATTATATGAATTTTTTAACAGTTTATTTTAAGTTTATTAAATTCTTGTGTTGGATGTATCTATAGTGTTTAAATAATATTTCTTAAAAAGTATTTCAACAGGGATGAGTCCCCGTACCAGATTAGGAAAAAACATGGATCGAGACCAGGGTGAGAAAGGATTTTTTACTTTGAAGATGGGAAAGACATCTCTACCCAGTAGGCAAAATTAACTTGAAGGTCAGTAGTTTAAACAAAACATATTAGTTTAATTGGAGGTTTAATGAGTCGTTAAAATCTTATTAACAAGACATTCATATCACAGTGACATCTGGTTGAGAAATTTAAATTAATATCAACTCCAATGATCGGCAAAATGGTGAGACCCTAAGGCCCTGAGATATTGTATTCAAATTTTAATCAAAGTGGGTAATAGATAAGAGTCTCTAAAAAATTTCTAATGTAATTGGATTTATTACAAAATGACAAAATCATTTAAAAAAAACAATTTTTCCTAAATATGCATATCAATAGAGCCACTTAGTGATCTATTTATTCTCTGTAATTAATATGTGCGACATTTCTGAAAATTCTATAACTTGATAATATTTATTTATTTCCCTGCTCTAAAGGACAAATCATTTGCCCAGCAAAGCCAAAACCCCATTGGCACTTCATATAACAATAATATTATTATATTGTTGTTATAATAACATTTATTGGTTATATATAAGAATGGTTTTTCGATAACTTGTCTAAATTTAGAAAAATTTGGGCTGAGATTGGACGTGTTTTTTAAAATTATTTTTAAAAACATCTTTTAGAAAAATTCTTAAGTTTTTCTAAGGAAAAGTATATTTTTGAACAAATATTTTATATAAATAATTTGAATTTAAAACGGTGTTTAGAAAACCATTTTAGAAAATAATCGATAGTTACGAATGCTATTAAGAAAACATTTGATCATTAATCCAATAAAAGAATTTAATTGATACTTCATATATATACTATCAATATTTAATATTTTAATAACTTTATAAACACTTAGAGCTTGTTCGTTACTAATATATTACGAAAATAGTTTTTTAAAAATATTTTTCAAAAATCTTATTCAAATACATATTTTAAGTTTTTTAAACTCCTTAAAATACTAAAAGTATTTTTAAAAACACGTCGAGATGGAGACTTATATAATTTTATTAAATTATATTTAACTGAAAATGTCTAATAGATGAAATAAAAATGATATTAAATTGAGGGAAAAATAATTTAAAATTTCTTTTTATAAATAAAATTTATTCTGTCTACAATTCATTTCAAAATATTTTACAAAATTTATCTAAACACATATTTTAGATTTTAACTTTAAAATCTAAAATATTTTAAAATTGTCCAGATCGAGACTTATATAGTTTTATTAAATTCTATTTATCTTGAAACCTTTAATTGAAGGAAAATAATGAATTTTTTTATATATATCAATAAATAATAATTTATTCTGTCTACGTTTCATTTGGTCTTCGGCGCAAGGCACGAAGACTAGGCATATCCTCGCTAATTCGCATTTCCAATTCTACTCTACGGGGAAGTGCTATGGGAGATAGTTTAATGGGGACGGCGGAGACGGCGGGGACGGCAATGGACAGGGCTGAGACGCCTCCAAATGCACAAGCTTCGGCGGCGGCTGCGTCTGAGAACGAGCTTCTGTGCCCAATATGTATGCAGATGATAAAGGACGCCTTCTTAACAGCGTGTGGCCACAGCTTCTGCTATATGTGCATTGTCACTCATCTGCAGAACAAGAGCGACTGCCCCTGCTGCGCTAACTTTCTGACGACTTCTCAACTCTTCCCCAATTTCCTACTGGACAAGGTGTGATTGTACTACTTGTTTTTTGAACTTGTTTTGTGGATTTATCTGTAGTTTAGATTGAAGAATCTGGTTGACGGATTGGTGAATTTTTGTTTATACTCGTTTTTATTTGTTTTGTTTTTTTGTGTATATCCCGTGAGCTCTGTGTTCCGTGATGGATCAGCGGGGCTTTTTTTAGGCTGCTTTTCGACTGAGTGATTTAAATCAACATCAGAATTTTATGGATTTATTTGAAGTGACTCACTTTTGTCACGACATCGAGTCACAAGCTTAGAGTACGGATTTTAAATGCATACATTGAAAATCCAAATACAAGTTGTGGATTTGGATTTGGCTTCAAATTCATAAATCCGTCCAAGCGTCAGCCATGTCATGTATCAGAACTCCATTTGTAATATTGTTTGCCTGATGCCAGAGGAGACAAAGCCAACAGTATTTATTATATATGCTTAGTCTCTTACACCACTGTCTCAGTTTCTCTATCACGACCACGTACTCTACATTTCTACTTTAAAGTGAAACAGTAAATGGACCTATATTGAGTCACATATTACTTCTCTAATTTCAAAAAAGACTTCATTCACAAGAGCTGCCCTGTTTTCCCACCGGGAAACATACTAATTTACTGGAACATATTTGTACACGCTCAAACCATCACCGCTAATCAATCTAAACACGATACCAAATTTCATGTGATATCTAAAATCAAATTTGGTGGTGATGGTTATAGATGGTAATTCATTTATGGCAATTTCTGAGTTTGTTCTTTCCATGATTACAAGATGTGCAAACTACTCTTTAACCTTTTGAGACCGATGATGTTCTAATTAAACATTTGGATTTTGGAGGTATGTGGAATTCTACATTAGCTAATCCTACGAACTATGACACCAATTCTTGTGATTTCCTACTCTACTTGAGCATGCCTCAGTTTATGATCAGCACTTTGTCCCTTCAGTTCCTGGTTTTCTGCGGGTTAGCAGCTTGAGAAAATGTACATTAATCAGTTTATATTTAAAAGGTTCTTTGTGCCCATTTGTAGCTATTGAAGAAGGCGTTTACTCACCAGTTGTCGAAAAGTGCGAGTCCCTTAGAACAATTTCGTCAGTCACTGGAACAGGTGAGTTCTGATCATTATTATATGGTCCGGCAAAGTAATTATTGTTAGGTCTCAAATAGTAAGGCTTGATATTGGCTACCCTTGGATATCTTGTCGCTAGCCTTTACTTTGTTTGAATGAAATTTGATTATCTAAACCTAAATCGTGATTGTTACGAATATGGTTTTGAAAATTCTGAATCTATATTTTCAAAGAACTTGTAGATCGAAATATGAGAATTTTTTTTAGTATCATCAACTGCAAAGAGAGTAAATTAAGCCTTGTACATGATCTTTATCTGATCAGTAGTTGAAGTGAACGTAAAACAATTGGATGCTCAAAAAATTTTGGTTGAATTAATGTTTATGTTTTGAAATAGTTTCCAAAAGTCATTGTTTATGTATCTTCTTACCTCACTTGTATGAATGACTATGGAATAGCATTCATCCAATAACTGCTTCATTTCTCCTTTTTTTTGTATAAAATTACTTTGGACTAACATTCACTTACTATCTAATGACATCTAATATGAAGTGAACCAGAAAATTCCATTTGATTTCAATTTATTCTACTAATTCAGTGACGTATGCATCCCTCAGTGCTTGGATATGTTTCTTTCTGCGGTTATGCGCAGATGCTTGACATTTTTATTCTTGTACAGGGTTGTGAAGTCACGATAAAGGAGTTAGATACGTTGTTGGTTCTGGTGTCAGAGAAAAAGAGAGTAATGGAACAGGAAGAAGCTGATAGAAACATGCAATTTTTGCTTGACTTCTTACACTGTTTAAGAAAGCAAAAAGTTTCTGAACTCAATGAGGTTTTCCGCTATAATATTCAGTGCTGAAGCAATGTCTTTCATGATGTTGATAATTATTGATAAAATTTTTTTCGCATTTTTATATGTTGTTTCATCTGAATGTCGTAGTGTTGTACAAATCATGTCAGATAGCTTGAATGGCACTTTGTTCCTCCCAGTGCCTGTGAAAACAAATGATACTAGATATTGGGTACAATCCATGCACTAAATTGATTTAGGTTAAGCAGGAGCCAAAACCATACTATTGAGTCAAACTAAATTGAAATTGAGTAGTTATGCTTGGTTCAGCTCATTTAGATTTGGATTCGTTATGTTCAGAAATTTAGTTCAAATTCAAGCTTAGAGTTATATGTTTGCAGTTCTCAACAGGCCAAAAATATTTTAATCATATCATGTTATTTCTTCAGAGAACTGTTTCCTTTTACTCCAACACCCTGTGCAACTCCGATATTTCCTAGTTTCAGTAAATTAAAGCCTGCCTTGTTCTATTTAATGTGTGGAAATGTGACTGCTGTGACATGCAAGTGCATGGATGCTTATCTTTAGGAGAAAATCTGTTAGTTTTAATCCATAGTTATGCCTAGGTTCATGGATAAGGCATCAGAGATAAAAATCTTGAAAGACTTTAAGAATGCATGGATCTGAAATTTTTTTTATGTCTAGTGATTCATTATGCAATGAATGTGGCTTGGAAAATTTTATGTATGAAAGAAGGCTAGTTTACTTTTAATTGTAGTCATTTTACTGCTGGACTTTTACTTGTAAATGTCTGGGTTAGCCTTTAGTTGCAGCAATGTTTTTGTTGCATGATGAACTAACTATGCTTACATGTTGAGCAATTGAAAAAGGAATTTTTGGTTTAGCTTATATGGGGGATAAGGCACCTGAACTCTACTTAATAAGAGGTTGGCTAGTTGATACATGCCATATGAGACATATTTGAACTACATAAATCATTCGATTGACGTTGAAGAAGTTGACGGGTATGAAAAAAATTAAAATGAATAAGAGGCTTTGGTGAATCTTGCTAAGCCGTGCTTCTAAGTGAGTGGTCATGCATGCAACAAAATAATAGACCTAATTGAATGGTGATTTACTTTTTTAAGAAGTTATTTTTAACACACTTGGAGGCAAGCCACTTAGAGTAAGGGTTTTATTGGCTAGTTTGAATCGTTCTACACAAATTTATTTCCGTTTGAGAAATATATAATCCTAGATATGAACCTATTTACTTTGGTTCGATTTCGTTTCCTACTAATACCATTCAGTTATTTCGGTTCACCCTACGTAGTTTGGACAGTTTTTTAGTAACTAAACTAAATTTTACGACATAATATGTTATCATTTTAGTGATTTTTTTATTATTCCTTTACATATGATTCACTATTTTTCGGTTCGGATCTCCGATTCACTATTTATGCTAAATTTTCATCCCCAGACTTTGAGTTTTTAGGATCAAATGCTTACTATTATTCGAAAGATATAGCTGTTAGTGGATATCCACAAATTTAATTCCTCATACTTATGGCACCTTACGGTCCCATACTAGTCGTCAGGTAGACATAAGGGACTGCACCTACATCTGTCAATAGGTTGGGTGTTTATCCATGAGTCTGGGGAGACGAGCCTCATTACCTGTATATCTCACATATCCTTTGAGATTAGTCTTACGCTTTCTCCGCTGATCCTGTCCCCATCAAAGACAGTCTTACTCAATAAATCCGGTTCCCTCCTTTTCGCTCACTTAGCCACTAGATCAAACACCCAATGTTAATAGCTTCACGCACGAGTCTATGCACGCTTAACCATACAGTTCTCTTCACCAACATTTAGTAGTTAGTTGACCATATGAGATGCTATTGTGAATGATAAGTTCTTTTAAATCCAGATTGAAGGAAAGTCTACATATATTTAGTTGCAATAGATGAGATGGTGGAGGTTATAGCGTAACCAGCTAAGAGAGTGGTTCACCATACTTACATGTGTATTGTATGGAGGAGAATTAATTACTTTTAAATACTTTTATGGTACTTAACATTAACTTTTAAAAACTATCTAATAGTTTATAAGTATTCAAAATTTTAATAGACTTTTAACATCTTCATGAAAGCCATGGATGCACAAATAGTAATGCATAAAGTACAAAAATAAATGATTTTTTTTCTTTTTGTTGAAGGTAGAGATTTGAATTGATTTTAAATTTATTTGCTTATCTTTTTTTCTCTATTCTCTTATAAATATCTGTCTCTCTGTTTCTTCACCCGTTAAAAATAAAATTATATTTCTATATAAGAATTATTTAATTAATTATTTTCACATTCATGTTTTTCTTTTTTAGTTGATTCGTGCATGTTTTATAAATCGCTAATAACCAATTTTTAATAATTTCATCCAATACGAAACAAAATTTTCAATTTTGTGAATTTTAAAATTTATTTTCTAACTTTTATCCAGAATATATAGCTTTAATTTAATATTCGATTATAATAAGAAAAATATTTCAAATCAACATTATTTAATTTTTTACTAGTTAAACAGAAATTGTAAAAATGCATTGTTAAAATTTATTTTAAAACAATAATAATATTTTTTAATTGATATATTTTTTAAAAGTAAGAAGATTAAATATCATTATTTTTATTTGTACATTGAATTTGAAATTTATACATTTAAAAATAACTGTGTTTAATATTAATTAGGTTATCATGTTATATACATTGAAATAATAAATTTATTAGTACTAACATAATAATAATTTATTTTTAACAAATAAATTAAATTATATTAGTTGAAATTGATTTTTTTTATTTTTTCTTGATTAATGTTAATGTAAGTATTACATCAATTATGTAGCGAAATGATATATTAAAAATATTATGTAAATATACACATTATTATATACAAAGATATATATACATAAATATATAAAAATATATATATGAAACAAAAATATATAAATTATATAAAAGGACATCAACTTAAAATATTTAATGAAAATTTTTTATTTTTTAAGTATGATAATTTTTCTTTATATTTTATTTTCATATATAAAATCCATGAACTATTATGAAAAAATTTATAAATGTCTATATCAGTCTGCTAAGATAATTCCATGGAAGTATATAAAAAATCTGTTACAACTCCGTGGAATTTTATGAAAGTCAATAGAAATCGATAAATACATAAACTTCCATTACTTAAAGAAATTCATTAAATCTCCACAATGAACACATCGTAACACATAATAATTTATTTATCTTTGAAACAATATTATCACATTTGTTCTATGTGCATGATGTTTCAGTGCTAGGCTGAACCATGAATTGTTAGTAGATGGTAGCTAACATCTTGCCTGATACCAGGCATATAACTTGGAAAAGGAAACATAAAGTGGAGCACGATGTATGAAAATCCGATTTTTATGTGTGAACTTAATTGAATAAAATTGTGCAAGCATCATATTTCTATAGTGGAGCAGCTGAAATAGACTCTGCAGTATCTTAAAGGGAGTGAAACTGTGGTTATGAATCTGTAAACCTATATACACATTTTGGTTTAGTCACTACAAATTCTCAAAGATTGCTCTATCATCCCTCACAATTAATGGAGTTTCCTACTATCTTACCTCGTTTTATTTAGTTTGAGTCCAATTTTTGGTATGTTTTCTGCAGTCATTACGTTTAATGTTTGGTTAAGTAATTAGTTTGACCACCTTGAGTTCAGCGGAGTTATCTTATTTTCGAAGTTTTTGGATTAGACGACTATATATGTGAAATAATATAATTGTTTGATGTTTTTTGAAGTACATTGTATTTCTAACGGTAGTTTATAGAATGCTTTTTAAAAACTGCAACATTTCTCTTCTCTTTAGGTGCAGCACGATCTCCAGTATATCAAAGAGGACATGAATGCTGTGGAAAGGCACAGAATAGAGCTTTACAGGGCAAGAGACCAGTATTCTCGTAATCTACAGATCATTTCTTATGAACCTGTGGTAACAAGATCACAGACTTCTTCAGTTGATAGAAATACTTCCGGCATTGTTATTAACTCCTGTGATGAGAAAGGAGTAATAACTTCTGTTAACTTCAAAAACAATAAAGAGGAGAAAAAGGCTCATGTTAAACCCCTTGGAACCCAGAGCAAGGTTGCTTCTTTTAATGGGCCAACTTCACAGCATATGAGTCAGTCTAGCTTGGCTGTACTTCGGAAAAAGCGCGTTCATGCACAGGTTTGGGAACAACTTATCAGTTTATGATCATGCTCTTTATGTAATCAGAGAAAATCTTAATTTAGTGAATTTCTAGTAATTTACTTTTTCAAAGATGTGGGCCAGCTTCCAAGACTTAGATCAGTGTTTAAGTTCATACTGGTGGTACATTGTAAACCTCAAGAAACAGACAAAAATAAAATTAATAAATATCAAATTCATTTTCTATATGAAATTTGTTTTTATTATTAAGTTATGTTTTTTGTCTATGAAAATGCCAAGGAATTTTTCCATGAGAATTGGATGGCGTGTAATGATTTTAAAAAGATGTTAACAATTTCAATATATATCAGTTAGCTCCAAAGCTGTAATTCGTATTTTTGCTTCCGATAATTTGATCGTACATTTTTTAAAATGCATACTACATTTTGGGTAACTTACCTGATCTGGCTTTTAAAATCTGGTAGCTCAGAATGTTATGTTTCTGCTACGGAGTATTTAAGAGGCTTCACTTTGTATGATTACATGAAATGATGTGAAAATTACCTAAATTAATTTGTCAATTTCATTGATATTGTTGGACCGAACTTGATTATTATATTGCCTAAATAATTGGTCGATTTGAAATTTTCAATTGATACTTACATAGTTAACTTTTTTTGGGAATGAAATTCTATATTATGTTGTCAAAGGTGTAGAATTTACTTACAAGGATCCTGGTGCAGAAATAATGTGAGAGATTTTTCCCTGTCGGATCTTATAATCGTAGTAGAATTTTATTACCACTTGTTGACTGTCAGTAGCATTTTTTCTATGGAAAGAGATTCTATACCTCATAAAAACATAAAGTGTCGCAATGGGCGATGACACCTGTAGGGTTATCTCTTTTGTTAATTTTGTTATTCGAGGTTAAACTCAAATTTCATTAGGAATTTTTTCAAAGGCAATTGATATGGATTATACTTCCATATTCTGATTGGTGGTGTACTTAACACTAGTGGCAATCGATAAAAGCCTGAATTTCTCTCCTAATGGTCTCTTTGACATTTCAAAATCTTAAATTAGCCATATGAAATTCCTAATGGTTAATTTTGAGGAATGTGTTATTGTTATTGTTTGGAAAGCAGGATTTGTTATTTCATGTCTTCCAAGCCCACGGGCTTGATTTGTTTCTCCCTCGGATGATCATTCTTGCTTGTGCTCCGGATAAGTTCACAATTTTACCTTTACTTTACTAAGTTGAAGAACAATAGATTATATGGATTGGTAGTTAATTTTAACCGGCCTGTTTACCTGGTTGATTTGTGAAATTATGGTCAACTTTCCTGTGAGAAAGAATTATTTGTTATCTTTATTATATTTCGCTGCAGTTCAATGATCTTCAAGACTTTTATTTACAAACACGCCGCCAGTCGAGCAACAAGTTGCTGAATCAAGTAAAGAAAGACAAAAGTAAATTCAATAAAGAAGGCTATAGTGTTGGTTTAGATGATTTTCAGTCAGTTCTTAGTACTTTTACACGGTACAGGTAGAGTTCAAGAGATCTCTTCATAAAGAATTATACAAGCATGCTAGTCTTCAGTCTCTAACATATTTTGTGACCTTTTTTGGAGCAGTCGATTGCGAGTAATTGCTGAGCTTAGGCATGAAGACCTGTTTCATCATGCCAATAATATTGTTTCTAGGTATGAAAATGTTGTAAACTGATGGTTAGTAAAAATTTTGCATAGTTTAATCTACATTTGAAGTGATTTAAACTTTTACTAGTTTAAGTGGATTGATTGACCATTTTGTTGATGGCAATTGCTAACTGCCAAGCCGGTTGAAGAAAAGCCCACCTGGCAAAAAATTTTTGAAAAAAGTTCTCTTCAGTTTCTTGATTCTTATCTTCTGTTAAAAAAAGTAACTTTTTAGAAATTTTTTTGGAGTGCATCTCCCATCTGTATCTGGCTAATGGAGTCCTAAGCTGCATATGCCATGGATTAGATGTAATGCTAGTTTGTTATGACATTCTGATTTTGCAAGACTGGTCATTCCACTGCCATTGGCAACAGGATACTCTCAAACCTGCTGTGTCTAATAGGTTTTAAAAGGTTCACTTCCATCTTTTGATCACATTGCATGGTTTTTTCGACCCTTTCTGTTTTATATCCATTATAGATAATTGATCCCCCTTGCTGTTTTATCAATTATATTTCTGCTTAAACATGTAACAGTTCTTGATAATTCTTGCAGTATAGAATTTGATCGAGACGATGAACTGTTTGCCACTGCTGGAGTGTCACGACGTGTTAAAGTTTTTGATTTCTCTTCAGTAGGTTTCTTTCCCCTGTATCACTTCCCTTCTTCCCTTATGCACTGTTTTTTATTTATATATAGTTAGGCAGGACATACAAATGAAGTGAGAGTATGAAGATATTTGACTCAAAGAGGAGAGATACCATAAATAACTCAGTACGAAATTATTAGATTGAACTTCACAAATTGTGCACAATAAAGAAGAGAGAACGTGAAGCAAATCAGAGCCATGCTACAAAGCCTGAACTAATGATAACTACTGTATGTGTAACTAGTTACCGCGTTCAGTTAATAAAATTATCAAACATGCATAGGATCCGCATCATTCAAAAGTATTCATGTCAGACAACTGCATTTGTCTTTAGTAGAGAACATGAAAAAACACCAGAGAATTGCTTGGATTCCGTTCATGTTGAAAGTTTGACATGCATGAATAAAATCCAAGTTTACATGATATACATCAAAACTGTCATCCTTGGGTCTAAGCATGATTTCATAATGAGTTCTTATAATAATTACTCCGTGTCAACCTTGTTGCTTTACAAAAGAAGGGTTGGACTCAAGTTGAGTTAGGAGTCAAATAAACTAATATCTTATACTTGTGTGCTACAGGTTTACTACAATCACCCATCTTTTATAGTGTGATGTCCACATTATGCCTTGAATCATGTCTTCACCAACTCTGGGACCCCAGAGCTGGTTCCCACAAGTTCAAGTGATGGTTCCATTGCATGTTACTCATTGTCACATAGGGTTAGTAAGTGATTCCCATGCATATAGCACTTTGTCCTGTACAACACGTATCTCTGGTTTTCTGCTGGCCACTATTTGTGATACAATTCTCTCACGACCAAGTGTGTGAGTAAATAGAATCGAGCTGATTATTACCAAAATTTAATGCTTGGATCTGAGTTTCATTGAGTGTGGAGCTCGAGTTCGATTTGAAGTTTGAAAAATTTAATATTTTCGGCTCAAGTTCCGTTCGAATCGAGGCTCGAGTTCGAGCTTGGCTCAGAATATTCGAACATGTTCACGAACTGTTGGAAAATATAGGCTCGAAATATGTATATTTAATATATAATTATATTTTTTTTAAAAAACTATTAAAGCTTGTGAGCGGCTCTCGAAATAAAAGAAAATTGTTCGGGCTCGAGAGAAGTTAACATATTTGAGTTTGGCTCGAATTTGATAATTCATATATGAACCAAGTATATTCGATGTTGTTCGATTTGTCCACCACCCCTAATCACAACCGACTCGAGAAACTCATTAATCGGTTCGATTTGGTACTACCCATAATCACAACCTAGGTCTAGGCACGCTTGAATGCAATTGCAAAATGAGTTCCTGTAGCAATTACTCTGTTGCAATAAAGGTCAATTCAAGTTTCAATATTAGTCCAACTCCTTATTAATTCTCTTAACCCAAACCTGGAATCACACCTTGTTCAGAATGCAACATTCTTGTCCTTATTTGACCTAATCAATCCACCAGAACCGAAAATCTAAAACGCAAATTTTCTTCACATCCCGGCCCATGCGAGCATGATTGAGATTGACAATGAAATCCTGTAGCAACTACTCCACATTGGTACTTATTTTTACAAATGGTTTTTTAATGATATTTTATTTCTTGTCACAAACGGATGTGAGACAAGTGGGTTCCACTAGTGATGTTAGAGCAAATTTTACATCTTCATATTGCAAGATAATGTGATTACTATGAAGGTATTGCTGGGAAGCAACAACATCCTATCAGGGCACATGCTAGTGCGATTGAAAAATTTGCCTTTGTAGCAATTACTTTTTATCAGCCATCGTTTTAAAATGATTAACCCAAATTTCTATAGGAGTTAATTGTGACTCTTTATTAGCTCATTCAAAACCAAATCTATATGGGAAAGGATGTACTATGTTATACCCGTTACTAGAGAAGACCAACTAGACCGTGGCCCAATGGGCCACGAGAAGATGGGAAAGCCCGGAATCACATTGGTATACTCAAGAATAGGAAAAAGGGCGGGAGCAGGGGACGCGTGAAGGGGGGACAACGGTTATAAGGGAGAGTGTTAGTTAGTTGGAAGGCATGCAGAAAATTACACACACATACACTAGTACAAACTAGGGAGGGGTGAACGGAGCACATTAACTCTGGGAGTGAGTGTTTGAGAGTGAATTGTTCTAGTTACTCACCTGTATTGCATTCTGGTTTAATAAACATATCAGTTGGTCCGACCTGCCGGATTCGAGAGGAAGGAAACGATGACTATCACCCGGTCAGAAGCGAAGTGGGACGCCTTGGAACGATTGGTGATTACCTCACAAGAAAACGTCGCTAAAATGCAGGAGGATATGAATGTGATGAGAACGAACTTACTCACTGTGAACAAGAGCCTCGGCGACCTCGCTGATTTGAAAACATTGGTAGAAAGGATGATACGCAACAAGGAGAGAGATCCATCCGAGAGAGAGGGTATTACTCACCCGAAGAGTTGGAGGAAACGCTTGGGGGAACACATAGGGTACACCGAGGAGAAGACCATGAGGATTTGCGGATCGCTATGAGGAGGTTCGAGATCCCAGCGTTCAACGGTACTGATCCAGTTGCGTGGTTGGGGAAGGCGGAACAGTACTTTGAGATACATGGAACCCCCGCTTACCATCGCCTAAGGATCGCTCATATGTGTATGGAAAGCACGGCGGTACACTGGGCGCGCTCCAGGAATCCGAATTGGAACTTGGAGCGTTTCGCAGAAGAGCTAATCAACAGATACAGTGGGAGGAAGGCAACAAATCCGTTCGAATCCTTGGCATCGTTAAAACAGGAGGACCGGTCAGTAGAAGAATACATTGAGACATTCGAGGTCCTGTTAGCACAGGTGGGAGATTTTCCTGTGTTACAGTGCCTCGGGTACTTCCTCTGCGGACTTAGAGGAGCTGCGTTTGAGGCTAAGGACCCATGGCCCCCGGACCATCAATCACGCCATGGATTTAGCGCGTGGCGTAGAAGAGGAGCCGACGTGGTCACCGATGAGACATACGTCGCGGGAAGGAAATGCTAGTCACCATTGGGAAGGGAGACAAAGGTTAGCGGATTCAGTAATGGGCCGGAGCCCCACTGTAGAGAGATATCGAATGGGCCGAGCCCAAGGAACGAGCGAATGGAATATAAGAATGACCCAACCCAGTTGTCGTTGGACCGGAACGAAGAGACCAACAACTCGGGTCCTAGATCAACTCCTTGACAGTTCACGCCAAATTCAACTAACAGTGCCAACCGGATGGGCAATGGTCGTTTCCGGGAAGGGAAAATCTATTCCCATTAGGACTACTTGAACAAGAAGGAGAAGGGACTGTGTTATCGGTGTGGGGAGCCTTACCACCCACTGCATAAGTGCGTCAACAAATCACTACGTGTGGCCTTCCTGGTGGAGGATGACGACGAAGAACCAGTAGAGGTTCTGGAGCAAGATACCTGCGACCATGTTTGTTGTTCTGGTCAAGTTTCTCACGAGTGCAACACGTTGGAGCTTCCGTTTTTCTCCATTGGGGGCATCACACAGCCACAGATGATGAAGTTGCGTGGTAGAGTCACGGGGAAGGAAATTGTGGTGATGATGGATAGTGGGGCTAGCCACAATTTCGTATCACGAGAATTGGTGGAGAACCTGGGGCTAAAAGCAGACGAAACAGTGAAGTTCGGGGTTTGCCTGGGAGACGGGGGTAGAGTTGTTTGCCAGGGAATTTGCAAGCGACTTACAGTAGACCTGCGGAAATGCTATACAGATTGATGGGTATGTGTTCGAGCTCGGTGGCGTGGACCTGATTTTGGGAGTTGATTGGTTGCGCACGTTAGGGGAAGTAGTGGTCAACTGGGAGGCGATGCGTATGAGTTTCACGTTGGGGAAGGACGTCATCACCTTAACAGGGGATCCTAGTCTGAGTAGGTCAGTTATCTCAACGAAGTCTCTACTCAAAGTGGCTGATGTAGAATTCAGCGGAGTCTTATGGGGTGTTGAGACAGAGGATACCAGTGGCGAGGTTGGGAGTCTTTCACGAGAGCTGGATGGGGTGTTACAACTGCACGAAAGGCTATTCGATGAGCCGAGAGGGTTACCTCCTACACGAAGACAGGACCATGCCATCATATTAAAGGAAGGCTATGGTCCAGTCCAAGTGCGACCCTACCTATACGCCCATCACCAGAAGGACGAGATAGAGAAGATGGTGACTGAGATGCTACAATCTGGCGTGATTCAACCAAGTTGTAGTCCTTTTTCAAGCTCCGTTATCCTGGTTAAAAAAAGATGGAAGTTGGAGGTTCTGCGTCGACTATAGGGAGTTAAATGAAATCACTATTGCCGATAAGTTTCCGTTACCAGTAATAGATGAGCTTTTGGATGAATTGCACGGGGCCGTGTGGTTCTCAAAGCTGGATATGAAGTTAGGATATCATCAGATCCGGGTGAAAGCCGATGACGTGCATAAAACCGCTTTCAGGACGCATGAAGGACATTATGAATTCTTAGTCATGCCGTTCGGCTTGAAGAATGCCCCTGCAACATTTCAAGCCACGATGAACGATGTTCTCAAACCTTAACTGCGGAAGTTCGTGTTGGTTTTCTTAGACGATATCCTGATATTCAGTAGAGCATGGGATGAGCATTTGGTACATCTGCAGAAGGTTTTAGACTGGAAGATAACAGCCTGCTGTTGAATAGGAAGAAATGCGAGTTTGGCTTATAGCAAGTAGAGTACCTAGGCCACATACTAACTGGAACAGGGTAGCAGTGGACTCGAAGCTGTACAAAACTGGCCAAAACCGATGACTTTAAAAGGGCTTCGAGGTTTTCTGGGTTTAACTGGTTATTACAGAAAGTTTGTAAAGGATTACGGGAAGATAGCAAGACCCTTGACAGATTTGTTGAAGAAGGATAGTTTCATATGGAACGAAGATGCGCAGGCAGCCTTTGAAAAGTTGAAAGTATCACTAAGCTCTGCCCCAGTATTGAGAATGCCTAACTTCGACCAAGAGTTCACCATAGATTGTGATGCTTCCGGTAAGGGGGTGGGAGCAGTTCTTGCTTAAGAAGGTTGACCAGTGGCCTTCTTCAGTAAAGCACTGGCCGCTCGAGCTTGTCAAAGTCCACCTATGAGAAAGAACTGATGGCTTTAGTGTTGGCTATCCAACATTGGCGTCCGTATCTGTTGGGGAGAAGATTTGTAGTCATGACAGACCACCGCTCATTGACCAGCTTATTGAAACAGCGGATAGTCACTCCCGACCAACAACATTGGATAAGGAAATTGATGGGGTATGATTTTGAAATACGGTATAAGGCGGGGCTACAAAATGGGGCAGCCGACGCCTTGTCCAGAAGGGAAGAGGAGTTAAAGTTGAAGGGAGTTTCATTGCCAGAATGGGTCGAGCACAGGGAACTGAAAGAGGTAGTCAGCCGTGATTCCCAACTGGGCAAAATTGTTCAAGAACTGTTACAGGGAGCACAAAAGAAGGGGGCCATACACCTTGATCAATGGTGTACTACTACACAAGGGGAGGATCGTTGTGCCCAAGAAGTCGTTGTGGCCCGCCAAGCTAATGCAAGAAGCCCATCTTACTCCAGTGGGAGGTCATTCGGGAGCCCTCAGAACTTTCAAACGGATTGCAAACACGTTTTTCTGGTCAGGAATAAAGGATGATGTAGCACGATTTGTAGCAGAATGCGGAATCTGTGAAAAACAAAAGTATGAGGCCACCAAGCAAGCTGGTCTGTTGCAACCATTGCCGGTACCGACGACTATCTGGGAAGACATAGCCATGGATTTAATCGTTGGGCTACCCAAATCAAAGGGTTTTGAAGTGATAATGGTAGTGGTGGATCGGCTATCCAAATATGGCCATTTCATACTTCTCAAACATCCTTTTACAGCCAGGGG
The DNA here is from genome assembly GCA_001598015.1 of Dorcoceras hygrometricum. Taxonomy (NCBI): domain Eukaryota; kingdom Viridiplantae; phylum Streptophyta; class Magnoliopsida; order Lamiales; family Gesneriaceae; genus Dorcoceras; species Dorcoceras hygrometricum. The sequence continues at coordinate 37,552 of KQ986753.1, forward strand.
AGTAGCAGATGTGTTCAGTAAAGAGGTAGCTCGTTTGCACGGTACACCCAAATCCATAATCAGTGACAGGGATCCTATATTCATGAGCCAATTCTGGACGGAGTTCTTCAGACTATAGGGTATCTTATTGAGGATGAGTTCCTCTTACCACCCCGAAACCGATGGGCAAACAGAAGTGTTAAACCGTTGTTTGAAACCTATTTACGCTGTTTCTCATCGGAACAGCCACGCACTTGGGCGTTATGGATTCATTGGGCTGAATATTGGTACATGTAGACAATTTAGGTGGAAGAAAAATAGAGAGAACTAATTGCTGGAAACTATTATGTTTATTCCACACACAATCAATATAGAGAACTCCTATATATACAAGAGACTTAGAACTAATTCTACCACTAGAATATTACCTTACCTAAAATAACTATACACATAAGGAAAGAAAATATATTCACAATATAGCTACAAATAGTAGATGGAGTTTCCATATTTCTAGATATACTAACAATCTTCTATAAATAGGAGATTGTGTTCCCATATTTCCACAAACCCCCTCAAGTTGGTGCAAAGATATCCATCATGCCCAACTTGCTTGTGAAATCTTCAAATTTAGGTCGGAAGTGGCCTTTAGTCAAGCCATCAGCAATCTGTTGTTCCGTGGTAACATACGGCATACAAATTTCTCCACTTTCCAGCTTTTCCTTGATAAAGTGTCGATCAATCTCAATGTGTTTAGTTCTGTCATGTTGTACTGGATTGTTCGCAATACTAATAGCCGACTTATTATCACAAAACAGTCTCATCGGAGTCCCAACTTCTAACTTTAGCTCTCCAAGAACTTTCTTCACCCATAGTAGTTCACATACTTCATTTGCCATAGCCCTTAGTTCAGCTTCAGCACTACTTCTAGCCACAACACTCTGCTTTTTACTTCTCCAGGTGACTAGGTTTCCCCATAGAAAAATGCAAAATCCTGATGTTGATCTTCTGTCGACAATTGATCCTGCCCAATCAGCATCTGTGAACCCCTCTATATTCCTTTGGCTGGATTTTTTGAACAATAGCCCTTTTCCAGGAGTGTTCTTGAGGTACCTCAAGATCTTATAAACTGCTTCCAAATGCTCTTCATAAGGTGAATGTATGAATTGACTCACCATGCTAACGGCAAAAGCAATATTAGGTCGTGTATGAGCGAGATAAATTAACTTCCCCACAAGCCGTTGATACATCCCTATATCCACAGGAGTACCTTGAGTTATACTTGCCAATTTCAAGTTAGGATCGATCGGTGTGTCGCTAGGTCTGCATCCTGTCATTCCAGTTTCCTCAAGTAAGTCGAGTATGTACTTCCTCTGCGACACATAAATTCCTTTCTTCGATCTGGCCACTTCCATTCCCAGGAAATAACGCAAGGGGCCTAATTCTTTAACCTCAATTCTGATGCTAGACACTTCTTTAGTCTGCTGATTTCTTCTTCATCATTTCCTGACAATATTATTTGTCAACATATACAATCAAAACTGCTACCCTTCCGGTTTCAGACCATTTTACGAACATAGTGTGGTCAGATTGTCCTTGAGTGTAGCCCTGATGTTTGACTGATTTAGAAAATTTCTCAAACCATGCGCGAGGCGACTGCTTTAATCCATAAAGAGATTTTCTCAGTCTACACACTTTTCCTCTAAATTGATCTTCGAATCCTGGAGGAGCATCCATATACACTTCCTCTTCCAATTCCCCATTGAGGAATGCATTCTTTACATCCAATTGATGCAGAGGCCATTCGAGGTTGGCAGCTACAGACAGCAGAATTCTTACCGTATTCAGCTTTGCCACTGGAGCGAAAGTTTCTTGATAATCGATTCCATAGGTTTGAGTGAATCCTCGGGCCACCAGCCTGGCCTTGTACCTCTCCAATGATCCATCAGCATTAAGCTTCACGTTGAACACCCATTTACAGCCTACTGTTGTTTTGTCCTTTGGTAGAGACATTAGTTCCCAAGTCTGGTTCTTTTCCAAAGCCTTCATTTCCTCAAGAACAGCTTCCTTCCAATGCGGGACAGCCAAGGCCTCCTGTATAGACTTAGGAATCTCCACACAGTGTAATTGGGATATAAAGCTAGAGTATGATTTCGAAATATTTTGATATGACATGTGATTAGATAACGGATGTTGTGTGCAAGATCTAGTGCCTTTTCTTAGTGCAATAGGAATGTCGTGAGGTATGTGAGACTTGGTACTGTCTAAAGATACATCAGATTCATTACCTTGATGTGGAGTGGCTGTAGTGTCAGGTTCGCCTCTCGGGTCTGATTCATGAACGTGTGGAGTCATGAGGTCTTCCTTCCTTTGAGTTTTCCTCCTCACATAGACATGATCAAACTGTTTTCCAGGTTTCTTTTGAACTGACTCTAGCTCTAGTGTTGTGGGTTCGAGGCTCATGGTAACATCTATTTCAGTAGATTGACGCTGAGGATGAGGTACAAAGCCCGGGAACGAGTCTTCAAATAAGCTCTCCCTCTGAAGAGGAGTGAAATAGGCTTGGGATTCAAAGAATGTGACATCCAAAGTCACAAAAAAACGCCTAGTGAGAGGATCAAAACACTTATACCCCTTCTGTGTAGGGGCATAGCCGACAAACACACACTTTAAGGAGCGAGGATCCAATTTATCTCGATCAGACAAGTGAACAAAGGCTGTACAGCCAAACACCCTAAGAGGTAAATCAGAGGTTAAGTGGGATAGAGGAAAACAATTCTGGAAGAGCGAAACAGGCAATCGCAAATGGAGGACCCTAGATGGCATTCTATTAATCAGGTATGTTGCAGTGAGAACAGCCTCACCCCACAGATACTTAGGCACGCCAGTAGTAAACATAAGAGATCTTGCCACCTCAAGGAGATGACGATTTTTTCGTTCCGCTACTCCATTTTGCTGGGGGGTTCGAACACAGGAGCTTTGATGAATGATCCCATGTGTTTGAAGAAAATCCCCGAGGATATGATTAAAGTATTCTTTCCCATTATCGCTGCGAAGCACTTTAATTGTTTTTTGAAATTGAGTTTGAACCATAAAGAAGAAATTTTTGAATATAGTATCAACTTCAGATTTCTCACCCAACAAGTATACCCAGGTCATACGAGTGTGATCATCTATGAATGTGACAAACCATTTTTTTCCAGAATTGGTAGGAATTTTGAATGGTCCCCATACGTCACTGTGAACAAGAGTAAACGGGGCAGAGGATTTATATGGTTGACGCGGAAATGATGTTCTATGGTGTTTGGCATACTGACACACATCACATGATAGTTCAATAATATTTTTATTCTTGAATAAAGATGGAAACATTAGTTTTAAATAAGACAAGCTTGGGTGTCCTAGCCTACGATGTACTAACATAATATCCTCCGGACAAGAGTGTGGCTCGACGCTGGATTGCTGGGCTTGTCTATGTGAGGGATGTGCTTCAAAGTAGTAGAGTCCTCCGTCCTCCCTAGCACTACCAATCATCATCCCCGAGGCCGAATCCTGAAATTGACACAGATGAGGGGAAAACAGAACACAACATTTGAGATCGGTTGTTAGTTTACTAACTGACAATAGATTACAGGAAAGGTTAGGAACATGAAGGACATCATGTAGAGTCAAGGTTTTGGAAATAGCGATGGATCCTATTCCAGCAATGGGAGATAGGGAACCATCAGCAATACGAATTTTCTTGTTCTCTGCACAAGGAGTGTAAGATGAAAATAGGCCAGAGGATCCAGTCATGTGATCCGTAGCCCCAGAGTCAACAATCCAGGGAATGTCAGGGGAAAAAACATGTAAGGCCATAGGCTGGAAAGAAGAAGAACCTTGTTGAGCAACAGAACTAGAGGATGCGACAGGCACGGGCTTAGTGAATTGTGGAGATTGGAGCAGCCTATACAGTTGGCCAAGTTGTTCTTTACTGAAAGTAGGCATGCCTGAGAAAACTCCAGCTTCTTCCTCGACACCAGACTGATGGGCTCTAGATTCCCGACCCTTTTGTTTCTGAAATCTTGGCTTCCAATTTGGTGGTTTGCCATGCAAGTCCCAGCAGGTTTCCTTTGTGTGATTTGGCTTGTTACAGTACTCACATTTGAGTCCTCCTTTTGGACCTGGTCGAGACTGATGGTTGGCGAACTTGCCAAGATTATGAGACACCAAGGCAGGCACTTCGGTGGCAGGAAGTCCGGATATCAAGGCAGAAACTTCTGGTACAGTTGAGGATTTTTCCTTTAACATGACTCGACGTCTGCCTTCTTAAGTCCAGTTCCTGCCATAATGCGCGCATCTCATTGTAGTACTCAATCACGTTCTTCTCTCCCTGTTTAGAATTCCACAGCCTCGTTTTGAGCACGAATATCTGTGAAGAATTCTCCAAGTCGGAGTATGTCTCCCTCACAGCTCCCCATATATCCTTTGCGGTGGGGAGAAATAGATATGTTCTTCCAATGGATGGTTCCATGGAGTTGATGAGCCAAGCCATAACCATTGAATTTTCGGATTTCCACGTGCTCCACTTGACGTCATCCTTCTCGGGTTCTCGTGTATCGCCTGTTAAGTACCCAAGTCTGCCTTTACCTTCAATGATTAATTTGATGGATTAAGCCCATTCTAAGAAGTTTTTACCATTCAATTTGTGAATGGTAATATTGACCGACGGGTGGTCGAGCCCAGTGGGGCTTACCGTATACACCTCAGGGAGTTTCTGGCCTGCAGCGCTTTTCTCGTCCTTCAACCCCGACATGGTTGTTTTGTCTCCGGCGGCTGTTCACAGATTCTGTGATGGTGATAAACCTTACAGCTCTGATACCATGTAAACAATTTAGGTGGAAGAAAAATAGAGAGAACTAATTGCTGGAAACTATTATGTTTATTCCACACACAATCAATATAGAGAATTCCTATATATACAAGAGACTTAGAACTAATTCTACCACTAGAATATTACCTTACCTAAAATAACTATACACATAAGGAAAGAAAATATATTCGCAATCTAGCTACTAATAGTAGATGGAGTTTCCATATTTCTAGATATACTAACAATCTTCTATAAATAGGAGATTGTGTTCCCATATTTCCACAGTACAATACAGCATTTCATACGGCCACCGGAATGACTCCATTTGAAATCGTGTATGGGAGAAAAACACCGAAGATAATCCAATTCTGGCCACAAGAAACTTCAGAAGCAGCAGTGGCCCAAGATCTGGCGGACTGAGATGAGTTGCTTCGACAAATAAAGTATAACTTACAAAGGGCGCAACAAAGAATGGTTAAACAGGCGAACAAACATAGAAAGGACGTGGTTTATGCAGTAGGGGATCAGGTCTATCTGAAACTGCGCCCACACAGGCAACAGTCAGTATGCAAGAGAATTTATCAAAAGCTGGCACCCAGGTATTATGGCCCATTTGAGGTTATACAGAAGGTAGGGACTGTGGCTTACAAGATTAAGCTCCCTCCAGGCTCCAAAATACACCCGGTGTTTCATGTATCCTGCCTAAAAAGAGCTGTTGGTAACGCTGGTGTTTTCCAGTATTTGCCAAAGGGGCTTGAGACGGATCTCAATGCTGAGTTTGTTCCAGAACGGGTTGTGGCTGAACGTTCTAAACTGGTCAAGGGTGAAAGAGTTCAACAATTACTCATCCACTGGAAAAACAGGCCGCGGGAAGAAGACACTTCGGAAGATGTCACAGCTTTCACCTCACAGTTTACCGAATTCAGCCTTGAGGACAAGGCTGCTGCTGAAGACGGGGGTATTGTTATACCCGTTACCAGAGAAGACCAACTGGACCGTGGCCCAATGGGCCACGAGAAGATGGGAAAGCCCGCAATCACATTGGTATACTCAAGAAGAGGAAAGAGGGCGGGAGCAGGGGACGCGTGAAGGGGGGACAACGGTTATAAGGGAGAGTGTTAGTTAGTTGGAAGGCATGCAGAAAATTACACACACATACACTAGTACAAACTAGGGAGGGGTGAACGGAGCACATTAACTCCGGGAGTGAGTGTTTGAGAGTGAATTGTTCTAGTTACTCACCTGTATTGCATTCTGGTTTAATAAACATATCATACTATGATCACACGACACTCAGAATATGATGTTTTTGGACTCAGTAAATTCACGATGTACTATGATCACACGACACTCAGAATATGATGTTTTTGGACTCAGTAATTCACCAACTGGTTCTACAGGTTCAAGAGATGACTCCTGGTATTTGTCTTGCAAGTTCAAGAGGTTGCTCTCACATGTAGAACTTTGCCTCGTATAGCTTCTCTCATTGTCCTATTCGAACTGTCTTTGCTATCATTTTTTCATGCCCTGGGTGAGCATGATTCAGAATGAGCTGTTTTACCGAATCCGTCATATCTATCCTAGCTTTACAAAATAATTGTTTATCCAGTTTGCTATATGATCAATTGTTACCTTACCCCCTATAAACCAATCAGAAACACATCCGCCAAATTCATTTGAGACGTTAGAATTGTAAAATCACTCTATTCTTAACATTAAACCAGATAGAAACTGTAAATATTTTCTGTTGTACCATATTTATATTCCTTCACACATGCACCTTTTCTAGAGATTGATAAAGACAACTGTTGTAAGTCCTTACCTTCCTCAATTATTCAAACAAATTAACTTGATGTCTCAAAATTTTGGTTTCATGATTTATCTGGTGTAAGCATATGATGATTTGTTCCACCAATCATAAATACTAGATATTTATTCATCTTGACGAAATATCTACTTTATGCCTTATTTCATGTAAGAGTGTTTTACCTTTTGGCAGCTTTGTGTGACTGAACAATATTCCTTTTAACCAGGTTGTCAATGAAACTACAGACTTGCACTGCCCAGTTGTGGAAATGTCAACACGATCTAAGCTTAGCTGCTTGACCTGGAACAAATTTGCGAAGAACATTATAGCTAGCAGTGATTATGAAGGAATAGTCACTGTTTGGGATGTGACTACACGACAGGTATCCAGCTCCACTCCATGAATGATATATTGCTTCTTGCTACCAAGTAACAAAAATCCTTATCGAGCTTAATGGTGGTGGTCAAATGTGTGTTATTTGATAAAATTATTGTTACTTGGAAAATACTTAGAATTTTGGGTTTATCCAGAGTGTTATGGAATACGAGGAGCATGAAAAACGTGCATGGAGTGTAGATTTTTCCCGAACCGAACCGTCGATGCTTGTCTCTGGTAGTGATGACTGCAAGGTGAAGTAATATCAGTTTTTATTTCTCTAACTGGAGTTATGATTAACTAATTCTGGCAGACGCTATAGGCCACAGAGAATGTGAAAATTTTGAATGAAAGGTATACAAATGGATTGGACTCGTTTTATTGCCTTCACATGCTTCAAGGTTCGATCGTTTTATCACCTCTAATCCTGTTGATCAAATTTCTGTTCATAATTGATGTTTTCTTACGCACTAAACGGGACCATGGTAACTACTAAAAGTGTCTTGAATATTCACTAACTTGAGAAAATCACAAAAATTAACATTCAAATAATTCAACATTTGGTTTGGTATAGAGCATCTGTACTTGAGGTATCAAATATAAACCAACAAATTTTGTAAACAAATGAAATCCTTTGGAATTCATGATTGTTAAGCTTCATGTGTGTTCAAGTTATCATATGGTTAGGATAAATACATCAAATTTGTATCAGAGAAATCATTTAATCTTCTTCGAATTAAATTGACCTTATAGCTGGGAAGTTCAATTCTAAACCACCACATTGACTACTTCACTAATCTCTTTGGGATGATAAAACTCTACATATTTTAATCATGTATTCTTTTGTTAGAGAATAATGTAAAATGGCAGCTTATGGAAGTGTCATGATATTTATTATATAAAAGTTTGTAGAAAGTCGAAGACGAAGAAAGAATCAAATCCATCTCATAAAGAATGAGAATAATATTTTCGAAAATATGATAAGTTTTCGTGAGGTTTCACATAAAATTTAGTTTACAAATCTGTACAGAATAATCAGACTTAATTCTTGTCACAATCCCTCAAGTTTCAGGTATTAGACACTAAGGGAGTGTTTGCAAAAGATTATGCTTTTTGGAGAAATGATTAAATTTATTATTTATATATTATGAAAAAGTGGAAAAGACTCGGGAGTTGGCTGTGTTTGAAAATAAAAGCGAAATTGAAAATCTGAGGTGAGTAGTGCTTGATAATTAATGATTCTAATGTTAACATTTTCAAGTTAAAACGTGAAATCAATTTTTTTAATTATTGCATTCACCCCCTAATTATCCTGAGTTAGAATATGTACTTGAGAAGCAAATATTTATAAGTATCTACACACAAACTTGATATCTTCTTCTATTTTCTCCATCAAATATATATGGCAAATAGTAAAATAGTTAATCACTTGATTTTCAATCGTCAGAATAATTTTCATAAAAAATTATGTGAATTTACTCATTTAAACATGAGGATGTGTAGATATGAGACTATTGATGTTCCCTAATCCGGCATTGAACTAGAAATTTGTTGAAAAGTTTTGTAATTTATGAAGTGGCATCTGTATTCCTTAAAATGCATATTTATCCACCTTCCTGTAAGGTTTATTAGTGGTAATAAACAAATAGGAGTTCACTATTCTCCACGACATTGTCTGATGCTTAATTGAAGTGAACGGTGTTCCATGTCTAACACTAATGTTTAATGTTTGTTGTTCATTGTCACATTTCGCCTGTTTACTGATGCTAATAATGCATGATATCAACCATGGAAGAACAAAACTGGAGGATTAAGTATGCTTTAGAACTCTGTTAACAATGGGTTGGATGACACCATCCCTCTTGGTTTAGGAGTGCTCATGAGTTCCAACCCATGATATCCCCTTTGTAATAGTTGTAAAACAAGTCTGCATACATCACTCTTACCAATATGTTTTGGTGCATAACAACTATTCTACCCTGCTTTATTTGGTTTGCGTAAATCCATATCCACCTCACTGGATTTAAACAAAAGCATGGACTCTGTAGGCTGCTAAATGTTTTGCTTTCCATTTAATGTTCGCTGTGTGGATCTAAGTGTCCCTTTTGATGTCAGAAAGTGATGGAATTTCAGGTCAAAGTGTGGTGCACAAATCAAGAGGCTAGTGTTCTCAACATTGATATGAAGGCAAATATTTGCTGTGTAAAGTATAGTCCTGAGTGTAGTAAATTTGTTGCGGTAAGTTATCATCTTAGTCACGCATTCCAACTTCTATCAATATCCTTACTTATGTATGGTGGGTTAGTAGCAAAATTGATTGGCAATTTCCGAACCCACTATATCTAGATAAACGATGCAGTCCCATGAGGGTTGGCTTGACCCAAAATATTTCAAGTATTTGTTTCTGAAATGACTTCCCTCACCTTCCATAATGGTTGTAGAAAATAAAAGTAAGAGAATTTGTTACACATCAATTTCCTATCAACTTAGCAGATAATGAAACTGAAATAGATTTGTCTAAAATAAAAAGAAAATTCCAGTGGTAATCCTCTTACAAAGATATGAAGTCTCTTTACCCTAACCTCAGATAGCAATACACTCAAGATAACAAATAACCGAAATGGTTCTTACGAGCTACGACTCCACGTTGTATTCCACTTCCTTCACATATCTAGATTCTTCCATGGGCCTGATTTTTAGGTCTAATGCCCAACATATTATTGGACCATAATAATAAAGTCCTTAACAGGATCATTTTATCTTAAAGAGAAGATAGCACCATTACTGAAGCATTTAGATTATGAAAATGTTTCCTTCCCAGTTTGTGATCTGTATCGAATCAATGAAGAATGATTATTAATAAAAAATGGGTAGTAATTTAACTGTAACAATCTTATAACAAATTAAGTTTTTATTCCATCATTTTATGCAAAAGATTCATTCGTTTTTCCGCTTTTGCTGTGTGAGTCGATATTCTTTTTTTCCCCAAATTAGGTGTTAGGTGCTAACTAAAATATGATGTGTCAAGTACAATTATGTTCTGTCATATTGAGTTTTTTTTTCTATTATGTCCAAATAGATGTTATTGGTAAATAACCTGTCCTTCCTCTGATGCCATGTTTTTTAGAAGTATGGTTACATATGTTTCAAAATCATGCCTAATATCCAATGAATTCGTATATTATATGATAAAGATACTATTTTTTATGAATTTTCATTATCAAGTTTTTTAATTTTATCTCTGAACTTTAGTTGATTATATCACTTGTGATATGTTCATCTGGTTTATATTTTATTGTAGAATCAAAACAAATGGAGCTTAACTAAAGAGAAAAATGGTCACTTGGAGTGAGGGTCTTGGATCAATGTTTTTTATTAAGTTCCAAAACAAAGTTTGAAAATGATTTATAGTATATCTTGAATCCTACTTTTTGATCATGAAATTATGTGATCCGAATCAAGAGTGGTAATTGTCCTATTGAAGAGACATTCGCAAATGGATGAAGAATGAGGAATAGCAAAAAGATAATCAACATAAAATGCTGGCAAGACAGTGCATGGTGAAGTGGAGTGTTTTGGTGATGTTTTGTATTGAATTGAGAAAATCGAATATAAACTCAAGTAGAAAAATTTGAAGAAAATAATAGAAAAGAAGAAGTGATGGAAATTCACAATTCCTTTTGAATCATCGCTCATTGAATTAATATGAAGAGAATTTTAATTGAGCATGTTTATAATTGATTTTTAAATATTAAGATTAATTTTGTATCATATCTAATATTTACTCTCATTTTTTAAGATATGGTATTTTGAGACATTCCTGACATCCCTTGGGAGGCGCAGAGAGAACTTCAAATTGTTGGAAAAGTCGACTAATTTTAAAATGAATTATTTGAACTTCCTTGTGCAATATGCCTGAATTGGAAATAAATGTCTAGAGTTTATAGTGAAAATGAATCATTTCGATCTTAAACAATGTAAATGAATAATTTGAATATGTTTGGCCATTATGTTAATTATAATGAAATATTTGCCTACTTAGAGATTCTCTTCATGGGCAGTGGAAGAACATGGTTGACAAAAAATACTTAGTCAAGTTGAATCAAAGACCCTGAAGTTTAAAATACGTAGGGAATGAGTTAACATGAGATGAAGAGTTTAAGAATAAGGCATAGTCTTCCTCTCTTAAAGTTCCCTCTAATATGTTTAAGAGATCATCCTTTGGAAGCTTGAGTTCGGCTCAAAATAGTTATTGTGACCTCGAGCCTGATTTGAAGCCCAAAAAATTTGTAAATTTTGTTCGAGTTCGACAAGAATCAGGGCTCCGGTTCGAGTTTGGTTTGAAAATTTCGAACATGTTAGCGAGATATTCCAGCTATTTTTCAACATAAAATTTTCGGGAAATTTGAAATATATTTATTTAATATGCTATTATTAGATAATCATCTTTCATAAGTTGTCATGTGAATAGCTTTTGCTTCCTCCTAAGCCTGCAATTCCTAATACCTATTTTATATCGTGCAGGTTGGTTCTGCTGATCATCACATCCATTATTACGACTTGAGAAACACCTGCCATCCACTTCATATATTCAGTGGACACAAAAGGACAGTGTCACATGTCAAATTTGTATCCAATAACGAGTTAGCTTCTGCATCAACCGACAATACTCTGCGATTATGGGATGTTAAGAGCAATCTGCATGTAAGTTTCTCATTAATGAGAGATCCTATCCTCTTGCATCGTTTTTAACCGATGTTATGTTCTTCTGTATTATCCCTCTTGCATCGTTTTTAACCGATGATATGTTCTTCCGAATTATGCTCTTGTAAATCATAGAGTGATATGTTTCAGGTTCGCTCCTTTAGAGGACACACAAATGAGAAGAATTTTGTTGGTCTTACAGGGAACAATGAGTTCCTAGCTTGTGGCAGTGAAACGAATGAAGTTTTTGTCTACCACAAGGTAAGGTATCCTACCTAAAGCAGTTCTTGTTTTGTCACTTGCCAGAGATTCATTGTTTTATCTTTGTGAAAAAAACGCGACAACTTGAAAAACACAGGCTATCTCCAAACCTGCAACATGGCATAGGTTTGGGTCTCCTGACTTGGATGATAACGATGAAGATGCGGGATCTTATTTCATCAGTGCAGTGTGCTGGAAGAGTGAAAGCCCCACCATGTTAGCTGCCAATAGTAAAGGTACAATCAAGGTGCTGGTCCTTGCTGCTTGAACTGTACAGGTAAATAATAGTAATATCGAGCGAAAGCTGGAAGTGGAACTTACATACTTGGGTTGGCCTAGATATGGTTTTACCCTTGCAAAATCGTGCCACATGCATTGACCTTATGTACAGTCATTATATAATGTATAATTGTAGTTGTTGGGCAGTAAATGTTTATGCTGTCATATATGACAATTTACGTATCATAACAATTGAAATATACAGTTTTTGGCCGTTGCACATATTTAGATGTCTATATAGAACCGTCCAACATCAATATCTTGGTAAGACATTTGTTCTGGCCTTTGATAAACCGTGCCAATACTATATACGGATTCTCGTTAATTGCATGGTGGCGAAGCTATTAAGAGTAGAATTATAGGAGCAACAATTATTCTTTCTATTATGCGTGTTTATTTACACGGCATTAACTTGATTTATTATGGTTAGGGAAAAATTGCACCTTGTCGAACGGTTCAACGGCCCTAAAACATGTGGGGCCGTAAGGTCCATGTCTGAAATATACCTCACTACCCCAGATATATATTGAGGCCGTTGAACCTGGCAGAAGAGAAAGTGATAAACTAACCGATACTTAGATGTTTCAGTCTCAAAACTTGAGAACAAACCCGTTCCACTATTTTTTCTTCAATTCTCTCTGCTTTTTTTCCCCTTTGTTTCAGTATCAGTGAGATATATTTGGTTCTGTTTGTTAAAAGTGGGACTTTGAATTGGAAATGGAACTCAGTAAACGCAGTAATATTCGGTTTCTTTCCGAAAATTTTATTCTTTTTCTTTTTCTCAAAACAAAATCAATCACAATAAATTTAATTTAATTTTCTCGATGATTTAGTTCTCCTTTTCTACACTCTTACTAATTGATGTACATTATACAAGGCTTAATTTTTCAACACTTCTGGAGAAACTAGGAAAAAGCATGTATGATGTACGTGGAAGTGGGTTGTCCTTGCCTGGTCCAAACCTACCAATCTAGTGATTTTAGGACAATGTTATTATTCGTGTAACAATGTAATACCCGTATATCACGAGAAATCAAAAAAAAAAAAAGGAAAATATCTATGTATTATGCATAAATGAATACATTTAAAGCTTACAATATATTTTAACTTTTTAAAGGACTGCTTCTGAGTTCCTCTTGTTCTTCACAAATCGCAAGCTTTTTTTCCTCTTTGTTTCTCATCTGGATTTTCCTCATTGTTTCGTATACTTTTTTATTCAAGAGTTATGATTCTAAGAAGTACTTGTCACCCTGAGGTAGCATCTAAGTGCTGAATCTTGTTTCGAATTTAGGGATTAAAACTTCTTCTGGAAACCCATATGCCGTGCAAATTGAGTACTTGATCCTTATCTAGAGACGGCCATAAAGGTCGATTGCAATGAACTCTCGTAAGGTAACAACATTTGGAAAGAAGCTTTCTAGACAAACAAAAATATTCACTCACCATAGTCAATCAGATTTATATTATTGAAGCTGAAGGCTTATGTAAAATAGGACGTCCCAAGGCTCAGCAATCATAATTTATGAGAAAATATGAAAGCTCTAAGCCTTTATGCAGAAAAATTATTGTACGGCTCACCCCTAGAAATATACTTGACGAAACTCGGGAAACGTGAAGTACATAACATGTGACATACAAACTGTAGCATAGCATTCTCTCGAAAACTTAGTGTTAAGATATTAATTAGACTTAAAGTTTTGGTGACTAAGGATTACATTCAGAGAAGACCAGATAAAGTTAAGATTTTCAGAACAAATCAGGTTAGTATAAGAAGCAGATCATTAGACAAGTTTTGGTTCAACGGATAGAACAAGAGTGAATCTGGATGCTCAGTATTCAAACAGAACAGATCAATGTTAGTGCAGAGAGTCAAGCACCACATAACGTATTAGGATAGCTGTTATGGAACATATCAAAACAATTTTGTTGCAACAACACACATCAGTTCGACAAATAACAGATAGATCAAAATGGAACACTTCAAGAGTTGTCTCTGCCAAGAGTATAATATAATAAAGCCTTTGATTAAAGAAGCATGCTTCAGGTAAATGACAGAAAATCAACTATATTGATAATGCCGATCATCGCTATTGTGGGCTAAAGTTCAAGGAACAATAAATATTCAAGTACTATTCTTGAAAAACTATATAATGAACATTAAATGCTCAAGTACTATTCTTGGTAAGTTACAAGAATCAGCACGTCTGTGAGTAACCTTCGAATTTATTGACGTTGAAAGTTCAACCTATATAAGCCAAGAAGTTGAACAAGAAAGGATAGGAAAACTTGATCTATCATCCGTGTTTTCTCAAGTTTATGAACATCATGCGTTTGAAAGCACTATTTCAAGTTGTTTGCTATCACTCACAAGAAACATCAGATCATCAAGAACCTTCACTTTATTACTTTCTTTCGAACTTATTGTAAATGAAGTGTTTGTAACTATCAGAATAGTAAGATAAAAAAATTGTTGAGTATCTAGGAGTTTTAGTCCAAAATTTGATACTGAGCTAAGTGAGTTTGTAGAAATTAATTGTATTAATCAAATTTTCTAGTGGAAACCTTATAGAAACAGAAGAATGAGAGATATAGAAGTTTGGTGTTCGGATTTTAAAACAAATTCTTTATTTATTTATCATATTTTCATTTCTAAGTTAACTTCAGAGTTTCAAATAGTTTTCGTATATTTGTAGTTTGACACACTCAAACAGACTGAGAAACCAAACTCAAGTTGATAACTTAGCTTCACTCAAGAAAAATAATTCAAGTGTTTATGCACCCCCTCTAAACACATTTTTGGTCCTAACAAGTGAAATTAGAGCACGATCCTTTGTTGAATCTATAAAACAGATCACATCTGAATTTTGATGAACACAAAACATATTCATCAGTTTCTAACATTTTTATTAAGTGCACAGGCCAAAGTTGCTCTGTCGCAAGCTGGGTTTGGGTTAGACGCAAGCTGGTTCAGGGATTGCATTAGTGAAGGACGATTTAGCCAGGTTATGTTAGAAGAGATGCATGCAATCGGGAAGGCTTGTGTTTCTATAGAAGAAGGAATCCAAGTATTCAAGGTGTACTCGATCAATCTCCATATGTCTAAGCTGGAGGATAAGATGTGAGCTGAAGAGAAGTACTGTAGCAGATCAGCTGCGAACCGAGAATGTGAACTGTAGCATCAGAAGAAGAGAGCACTGTAGCAAAACAGCCGCGAGCTGATATCAACGAAATGAGTGCAGATTGAGGAGATGTCCAAGCTGAAACAGTAATAGGACGCCCAAGCTGGACAAGCAAAGGACATCCAAGCTGGAACAGTAAGGAGACACCCTAGATAGTCCAGCAGAGGACGCAAACTGATCAAGCAAAGGACAGCCAAGCAGGTCCAACTTGGAGCAAATATCAGCATGGACGAAATCAGCTCAGCTTAGGCCTAATATCGGTGTAGTTATCAGATCATTTGAAGCGTAGATTTAGATCAGCTTCGAGCAGATGTGTACAAGAGCATACCATTTGAGAGACTAGCTCAGAGTACAAATCAGCAGAGGCCATCAGATCACAAACAAAGCAGTTTGAACATAAGTGTATGTGAAGATTGTATTAGTTCAAACTGATTTGCTTTGTCTTGTCAACGTTGGATGCAGTGGTCACATGTTCAAAGTCAACAAAGCCTGCAAATGCTTTTAATGATAAAGGACACAAGGTAAAACATTGTCAGAACTTTACAGAAGCCTTTTCAACGGCTAGGATGTGAGACCCGTATATTCGAAGATCAGATTTTGGTCTTGGACGATTCGGGGTTGAGCCAGCTGATAGCAGATGTGCTTGGTGTAGCCATCGGATTGGTTTAAGTGTTGGAATCAGCTGTGGTGAGTTATTAGATGTCGCGTAGAAGATAGTTGTGCAAGTGTTGGACCAGCGATGAGTGGTCGCGTTCAGATGTCTGGAGGAATCTGATTGTTGCGTATCAGCTGAGAGCGCTAGGAGATATCTGGAGCAGCCGCTGGTTGATAGCATTCAGATGTCGTGCGTGTTAGCGTGTTTCTGGTGGGTAGCGAAACTACGTCGTTTGGATAGTTGGAACGACAACATTTTGGATTAGCGGAGGAGACTCAGCTGTGAGTTGTGATAGCCTCCAGCTGTGTGAGAGATCTGATGTTGCGTTGCGATCAGATGTTGGTTAGTCGTTCAGCTGTGAGTAGCGTGTGACGTGTCCAGCTACGACAGTACCTCTCTGCGACGTCGCTTGGTTTAAGTGATCGTTGTTTGGCAAAGGGACATAGCTGATGCGAGATTCAGCTGTGAGCGGGTTATCAGCTGCGATAGCTGAAGTTGTCGGTGGATCTGTTTCCCCGTGCAGACAGTTGTGAGTTTTAATTAGAGGACTTGGTCTTTGTCTGCCAGTATTGTTCCCGACACTTAGAATATTTCCCGATAGCAAAATCTGTCGCGATACCCTAGTTACTGTTCACAGTATCTTCTTCGATTACCGTCGGTAGGCAGCTCCGACGAGAGAGAGAGTGGTAGCGTTGGACTCCTCTTGCTAAGGCGCTTCGTATCATATCCTTTTCGAAGACTTTGGAGGAGCTGGAAGAGGATCGCTAAGACGTCTCGCTTGTTTAGTCTGTTAGCGTTCCATCCTAGCTTGTTGGGGTAAGTGTTAAGACCTTATTCGTGTGGTTTAGAGCCCTTTTGCTGTGTATTGTAAGTTAGGGCTGTGCTGGTGGAGTCTGTAACTCCCAGCTGCTGTTTTCTGTGCTTCGGTCCCTGAGGTTTTGTGTGTTGCCATTGAGCAGGTGACAGATCTGTGTGCTCGGGACTTCTTTGTGGCAATCTGCATGTGCTAATTATAGCTCAAAAGACTTGAGGTACGGATGTGAGCTTGTTTACAGCTTAGGATTGAGCATGGATTATGTGCGTAGCTGTGTATGCTTTGTGTTGTTGTTGTATGCCTCTATCTGTGTTATGATAGCAGCTATGGCATTTGCATACACGCATTTTCCTGTGGAGCTCTGTTTTGCTAGCTGTGCCCTGTTGTATTGATCTGAGCGTACCAGGATGCTTGAGGCCGAGCGGGTAATTCCCGTGTCCCTCCGTGCATGAGGCCGAGCGGGTAATTCCCGTGTCCCTCATCTCCCTGCTGAGATCTGTTAGTCGCTATGAGCCGAGTGGGTAGCTTCCACATCTCATGAGTGGGCAGTAGCAGGTGGAGTTATCTGTTGCATCTGCTGCGGTGTATTGGAGACGAGTGGATAGCTCCCATGTGCTCAGTACACCTCGTGGCTACTATCTTTCAGTTGATCAGATCCTGCTGTTGAGCTGCCTTTGAGATCCTTTGGCTCCCAGCATTCGGTTGTAGCCTTGTTCTCTTGCATAGCATTTGCATATTATCTGTTGCTTTCCTTATGTTGTATTGTTGCTCTCCGTACTGGGGTTTGACCCCGATGTTCCTCTGGGGCGGGTGTTTGTTGCCTGTGTATTGTTTCAGGTTTCCCAGGTTTCTCAGCTGGCCGTGGTTTTGACCCAGCTGGAGGTGCCCCAGAAGGTGGTTAGAGTGTCCCAATTTGCGTATATCATATATGTACTAGTACTGTTAGCCGGAGAATGCCCTGTGCTTGTGGGATTGAGTTGTATGCTGTAGTACTGGTATTTGTTTAAATGCTGTACTGTTGTACTGAGTGTTTGTAAGCTGGGATATTTTAAGTATGATTGTATTTTAAATTATATGTTTTAAACCGTCAGGCCAAAAGAGAAAAATTTGCCACTATTTTTATTGCTTTCGCGTTGTGCTTTGTGTGGTTTTGCTCTGATTTGTGCACGAGGCCTGACATTTTTGGTATCAGAGCTTAAGCTGGGATAAGCTCGGTTTCTTTTGATCACCACTTGAGTCTAGGCACAATGTGCATGTGCTTGATTATGTGATCTATGTGCTGTATTAATTGCTGTGTGACCTTACCCTCTTAGTGTTTTCTTGGATGCCGCCTAGACGTAGGGGTAGAGGTAGAGGGCAGATTCTGGATGAGTCTGAAGGTCAGAACGAGGATGATCAGCGTAGCTTTCCCCTATATGGTCGCGATAGGCGAGCTGAGGATGAGGTGGACGAGTTGACCGCTCGTGTGAATGATATGGAACTAGTATGGCTAGATTTCAGCGTATGAATCTTCAGGTGTTCAATGGGGATGAGTCTAGTGCTGATGCAGATTCGTGGTTGCAGCATGCACGGGTTTGTTCAACCGTGTGCAGTATGATGATGAGCTCAAGTTGAGTCTGGCTACTTTTCAACTGAGGAAAGGTGCGGAGCGTTGGTGGAGAGGCGCTTCGAGGACTTTGGAAGAGACTGGAGTAGGGATTTCGTGGGACAGTTTTTGCGCTGCTTTCCGTCATGAGTTTGTCCCAGAGTCCTATGTGAACGCTCGTGAGCGTGAGTTTGATAACTTGGAGCAAGGCTCTATGTCTGCTAGAGAGTATGCCCGTAGGTTTTCTTCCCTTCTTGCGTATGTGCCGCATGTCTCGGGGCGAGAGAGCGAAGAGAACTAGGTTTCTTGAGGGGCTGAATGAGGAGCTGTATTCCTTGGTTTTGGCGAGTTCGCCGAAGAGCTATGCAGAAGCGGTGGACAGTGCGATTGATATCGAGGAAGGTTTGAGGAACTGTCGGTCTCGTGTTAGGATGAAGGTGGCGCAGAGTAGTCGTCCGAGGGTTCAGGGAGTGCAACCTTCCCAGTCGTCTCAGTCGTCTCAGCCACCCCAGCAGCAGCAGTCAGCCCAACAGTGGGGACGCCAGAGCTTTAGGCCTCGTGGCCACCAGTTCAAGAAGAAGGCGGGTTCTAGTTCTTCTGGTTCTGGTAGTTCTAGCAGCGGTAGCCCTAAGGCGGAGTTTTGTGGCTTTTGTGGAGGCAAGCACCCTTCGAATCAGTGTGTTGGTGTGCAGGGTTCGTGCAACATCTGTGGGCAGTATGAACACTTTGCGAGAGTGTGTCCGTTGGCTGGATCTCAGCAAGCCGTAGCTTCACCGCATGGTCGAGGAGGATCTTCTAGAGGTCGTTCTTTTCAGATGCCTCAGCCTAGAGTAGGGGAGACGCAGTTTAGGCCGTTCCAGTAGCCTGGTCCGTCGCGTTTCGGACAGTCTTCCAAGCAGCATTTCTATGGACCGCAGCAAGCCCAAATGAATGCCATTACGAGGGAGCAAGCGGAGGGCACGCCAGGCGGACTGATTGCAGGTATTTGTTCTGTCTCTGATTTTCCTGCACGAGTATTGTTTGATACTGGCGCATCACATTCGTTTATTTCTGATGAATTTGTGGTCGAGCATGGTTTGCATACCACACCTTTGCGCGGTGTTTCTATTGTGACTCCTATCGGCGCGAGCCTGTACTCCCGTGAGGTTTTGTTGAATGGTATTCTTAAGTTTGGTGAGAATGTTTTAGTGGCGAACCTGATCAGGTTAGTGTTGTGGGATTTCGACTGTATAGTAGGAATGGATGTGTTGTCGTGTTATAGGGCCTCGGTGGATTGTTTCCATGGCATTGTGCGTTTTAGGCCTCAGTTTGGTGAGAAGTGGAACTTCTACGGCCATGATTCCCAGTCGAAGATTCCTTTGGTCTCTGCGATGGAGATGTTTAGCCTGTTGTCGTTGGAGAACGTTGGATTTATGATTTATGCATTGGACGCATCTTCTTCTTCGTGTGTGGAGCTAAGCGACGTTCCTGTTGTTCGTGATTTTCCCGATGTGTTTTAGGAGGTTCCTGGTTTTCCTCCGAGAAGGGAGATCAATTTTAGTATCGATTTGGTGCCTGGCACAACTCCGATTTCACGTGCCCCATATCGTTTAGCATCTGCAGAGTTGAGGGAGCTTAAGGTGCAACTTGACGACTTGTTGGAGAAAGGCTTTATTAGGCCTAGCATGTCGCTGTGGGGAGCTCCGATTTTGTTTGTAAAGAAGAAGGATGGATCGATGAGGATGTGCATCAATTTCCGTCATTTGAATAAGGATACTGTGAAGAATAAGTACCCGTTGCCTAGGATCGATGATTTGTTCGACCAGTTGCAAGGTTCTGCCGTGTATTCGAAGATCGATCGGTGTTCGGGGTACCATCAGTTGCGTATTAGAGAGCAAGATGTTGCGAAAACTGCCTTTTGTACGAGGTACGTGCATTATGAGTTCTTGGTGATGCCTTTTGGTTTGACGAATGCCCCTGCAGTTTCATGGACTTGATGAATAGAGTCTTTCGAGATTTCATCGATCAGTTTGTGATAGTGTTCATCGATGATAGTTTGGTGTATTCGAAGACTCTGATGGAGCACAAAGAGCATTTGAGAGTTGTTCTTCAAACTCTTCGAGACTCGCAGCTGTATGCTAAGTTTTCTAAGTGCGAGTTTTGGTTAGATCGCGTGGTGTTTTTGGGTCATGTGATTTCAGCGGATGGAATTTCTGTAGATCCCAGTAAGGTGGAAGCTGTTGTCAGTTGGGAGCGTCCCAGGAATGTGTCAGAGATTCGTAGTTTCTTGGGTCTGGCTGGCTATTACCATCGTTTTATCGAAGGATTTTCTAGTATAGCTAAGCCAATGACGCAGCTGACCCAGAAAGACAAACATTTTGTTTGGACTGAGCAATGTGAGAGCAGTTTTCAGTTGCTCAAAGAGAAGCTAACTTCTGGGCCTGTGTTAGCTTTGCCGTCTGGTTCAGGTGGTTTCGGTGTTTGTTCAGATGCTTCGCTCAATAGATTGGGCTGTGTGTTGATGCAGCATGGTCGAGTCGTTGCTTATGCTTCTCGAAAGTTGAAACCGCATGAGACTCGATACCCAGTTCATGATTTAGAGCTAGCAGCCGTGGTCTTTGCGTTGAAGATTTGGCGCCACTATCTGTATGGCGAGCAGTTTGTGGTGTATTCGGACCACAAGAGTCTCCAGTATTTGTTTTCTCAGTCTGATTTGAATATGAGACAGCGTAGATGGATGGAGCTTCTTAAAAGAGTCTCCAGTATTTGTTTTCTCAGTCTGATTTGAATATGAGACAGCGTAGATGGATGGAGCTTCTTAAGGATTTTGATTGTGAGATTAAATACCAGCCTGGGAAAGTTAATGTAGTTGCTGATGCGCCGAGCAGGAAGGCTCAAGGAGTGATGCTTGCGTCGCTGTATTCTTCTAAGGACCGTGAGCATCTGAGCACTACTGGTTGGTGGTTTTTCCCAGCTGATGATTTTGTTGTGGTGTCTTCTTTCCAAGTTGAGCCACAGATTGTTTCGAGCATTAGAGCTGCTCAAAGGACAGATCCTTCCATCGATGAGTTAAAGCTGAAAGTTAGAGCTGGACAACTTGAGGACTACACTGTTTCAGGAGATGGCTGTTTGAGGTCCGTGGACGATTGGTTGTACCAAATCTGATCGATCTTAAGGAAGAGATCTTGAGAGAAGCGCACTGTAGTAGACACAGTGTTCATCCAGGCGTGAGGAAGATCTACTACGCCTTAAAGACTCACTTCTGGTGGGCTGGATTGAAGAGTGGTTGCTGATTTTGTGGCCAGATGTCTGAATTGTCAGCAAGTTAAGGCTGAAAGGATGAGACCTGGTGGTCTATTACAGAGTCTGGAAGTGCCCCAGTGGAATTGGGAGCACATAGCGATGGATTTTGTAACACATCTGCCTCGTTCCAGCAGAGGGTGCGATGCAATTTGGGTTGTTATAGACAGATTGTCGAAGTCTGCGCACTTCATTCCTATGGTATGACGTTTTCTTTGAAAAAAATGGTGAAGCTGTACATAGATTTTGTGGTTAGACTGCATGGTGTGCCTGTTTCCATTGTTTCAGACAGAGATCCGAGCTACGTTTGGAAGAGTTTACAGACAGCTTTAGGTACCAGATTCGCTATGAGTACTGCGTACCCCAAACAGATGGTCAATCTGAGCGAACTATCTAGATTTTGGAGGATATGTTAAGAGCTGTTGTGATGGATTTCGAAGGTAGCTGGCAAGATTCATTGTCTTTAGTGGAGTTTTCCTACAATAACAGCTACCAAGTGACAATTGGTATGGCGCCATTCGAAGCACTGTATGGCAGGAAATGCAGATCGTCGATATGTTGGGAAGAAGTGGGGGAGAAGCAGCTGCCTTCTCCAGAGTTTGTGCAGCAGATGCGAGATCATGTGCATCTGATTCGCCATCGTATGAAAGCTGCACAAGATCGCCAAGCTAATTATGAGAATAAGAGGCGTAGGCCTTTGGAATTTCAAGTTGGTGATCGTGTTTTCCTTAAGGTTTCTCCGTTCAGAAGTGTGATGAGATTTGCTCTCAAGGTAAGTTAGCTCCTCGTTATGTTGGACCGTATGAGATTGTTGAGAGGATTGGACCTTTGGCATATCGGCTGTTGTTGCCACCAGATTTTTCTTCCTTACATGATGTGTTTCATGTTTCGATGTTGAGGAAGTATGAGCCAGATCCGTCTCATGTGTTGGGAACAGACGAGGTGGAGCTTGATCAGACGTTGAGTTACGTAGAGTATTGTTAGGATAAAATTTATAGTTTTGGTGATAACAAAATAGAACAAGTTAAATCTGGTGTTGACAATAGAAAATAAGGAACCAGTCGACAGGATCGTTGTTAATATTCAGACGCAAGGAACAGTGTATCAAGACGCAAGCATTTGTACTAGAAACTACGGCGTATTAAAGTAAATCAACCAGACGAGAGCTACAGTAGTTGGTTTGTATCCAGACGCAGTGAACAGTGGTTTGTATCCAGACGAAGTGAACAGTAGTTTGTAATTAAGATGCAGCAACAGTGAAGTATATAACCAGTCGAGGATTTAGCAAAACGATGTCGTATGGATGAGTTAAAACGTCAGCGTTTTGAATAACCAGTCGCAAGATAGTATTGGTAATCCAGACGCAAGGATTCAAATAGTAGCATGTGCAAACGACAACGTTTAAATTAGTTGAAGCGACATCGTATTGAAACCAGACGCAAGCTACAGTGGTGCTATATCCAGACGAGAGCTACAGGGTTTTATTCAACCAGTCGAGGGTGATTGTAGCCAAAACGATGTCGCTTGAATATAGTTGATACGACAGTGTTTTGACTTCACGTTAAAAACCAGTCGTTGGATTATATAAAGAACCAGGCGCTGGGAAATCACACGTGGAAAACCAGTCAACGCATACAAGTATTTTCCAGTCGCAACATTTGAAACCACGATAAAGGAAATTGGATCTGGCTATCAAAGTAATTTCAGGCGCAAGTTTAAATTGATTCAAATACGATCGAATACTCAAAATGGAAAAGATATGTAGAATCGTACAATTGCCTGAAATTGAGGAGACAACGTAGGTACTATTTTGGGTAAATAGTACGATGTACAGAGGCCGTTTTTCATTGTTTGCACAAAAATGGAAAGAAGACAAATTGGCTCTGTCAATGAGCAATTTACCTTGTAGTGGAGCAGGAATTACGATGTACAATTTTGGCAGCAATTCAAACGGGATTTATTTTCCTTTGAAGGATTCATCGACCGTTGAACGAAGAGTATAAATAGCAGTTACTTTGAATTGAAGACACATCTCTCGCCACTGCTATTACTGAAACGCTGTCAAAATACTCCCAGAGCTATCTACTTGTTGAAATATTCAAAAGCTCACAAGACTCAAAGAACACCTTCTGTTGCTCTTCATAGACAAATCTTTGAGTCATTCTCTGGTTAATAGTGTTGAATCAAGTTTCTTTGTATTAGAAACCAGAGAGTTTACAGTCTCATATACGTGTATTCATTGTATATCATTTGATTGAGTCTGTAACGAACTGGCTTTGTGAAGCAGTTCGAAAATACTGTTAAGGGTTGTAAACCAGCAGCGAAGTCTGCGTGGAATTGTTGTGAGTCTAGGAGTCCATACAAGTGTTGCTTGTGTGGGTGGGTGTTTGCAGAAGATCTGTAACCATCAAAGCCTTCTAGTAGTGATACCTTACGAGGCGGAAGAAGGGGAGACGTAGGACATTGAAGTCCGAACTTCCAGAAACAAATTTCTGACTCTATCTTTTACTTACAACATTTAGCCATTATTTGTGTTTATTCACTGTTCACAAACCAATCGGCCTTTTTCCGCACAAATATTGTTGGCCGAGAAGTTTGCATAAAACTGAGACCCAAAACATTTTAAAAGAGTTTTGAAATAGAAAAATCGAAGGAGTTCATTCAACCCCCCCCTTCTGAACTCCTATTTACTTAGTGATCCTATTTCTGGGACCATCAAGTGGTATCAGAGCGGGCAATCTCAGTTATTGAACACTCATTATTTCGTGATTCTTTATATATGAACATGTCTATCTCACACAACAAAATTTTTTTGTTTTCGAGGGAAGAGTACGACGATTGGAAGATTCGGATGCAAGCCCATCTTGCGGCCATGGATGATGACATGTGGTATGTCATCACAGAAGGACCGCTGAAGATTCTGAAACCGAATCTGGCAGTTGCTGTAACAAGTGGCGAGCCTCAGTTTATCCCGAAAGCCAGAAATGAGTACACCAATGAAGATAAGAAAAAGGCTAATCTGGACAACGTGACAAAAGATGTCTTGTTCAAGACGCTGGAAAAAGACAAGAATATGTTCAGCAAGGTCAAGAACTGCCCAACAGCAAAAGACATCTGGGAAAAGCTGACCCAGATTTTCGAGGGAAATGATGAGACCAAGGAGAACAAGCTGACCGTGGCGCAGCAGAAATATGAATCCATCAAAATGAAAGATGGAGAGACAATGGCGGAGTTTGACGAGCGTTTCAGTGCTGTGGTGATCGAGCTGAATAGTCTTGGCAAAGAATACAGCAACCGTGAACTGGCGCTGAAAGTGATGAGGGCACTGCCAAAGGAATGGGATGTAAAGACAATGGCAATGCGAGAGTCCAAGGATCTAAACAAGCTGGAGCTTCATGATCTGTTTGCCAACCTCAAAGCATATGAGTTTGAACTGGAAACAAGATCAGAAGCTGGTCCATCAACCTCCCAGCCGACAAAAGCTCTTGCTGCTACAACTGCTGAACCATGATCTCCTAGCACCAGCAAGTCTGCTAACCAGCTCAGCGACGATGCAATGTCCCTCTTAGTCAAGAAATTTGGGAAATTCATGAGAAGATCCTCCCATTCTTCCTCTCCTTACAGTAATTTTAATAAATATGATAAAGTTTCATCGTACTTAATCTGTTATAACTGTGATCGTCCAGGTCATTTTGCTGCTGATTGCAACAGACCCAAGAGAGATGATAGATACAAACGAGAAAACAAGAAGGATGAGAGATACAAGCGTGATGATGACACTGATGAGAGGGATGTTGACAGATCCAAGGACAAGTCCAAGGACAAATTCAAAGGAAAGTCTAAAGATAGAAGGATGAAACCAAGAGAAGACAAAAGACCCAGTCGCAAGTACGATCGCAAGGTGTTGGTGGCTGAGGAAAGCACCAAGAACTGGGCAGACAACGATTCAGAGTCATCCAGCAGCAGTTCCTCTTCAAGTGACAGTGAACAGGAGGAAGTTTATTGTTTCATGGCTGACCATATGGATGATGACGAGGTATTCGACTTTGCTAATACTGAATTTACACGTGAGGATCTAGTTCAGGCACTGAATGATATGGTCCATGAGTACAAGACTCTATCTCACACATTCGAGGAAATCAAAGCTGAAAACGCAAGTCTGAAAAATAGTTCAGCTGAATCAAGTTCTAATGAACTTGAAGATATTGACAGTTTAAAGACTGAGTTGAGTAGGCTGAAGATAGAGAATGATTTGTTGAGAAATGAGGCCAGCGAGCTCAAGTCTGAAGTCGATAAATTGACTAAAGAAATGAGCTCCTGGACCCAATCAGCTCGTGCCTTCCAAAAATTACAAGAAATCCAAAAGTCAGCACTTGATAGAACTGGCTTAGGTTTTAGTAATAGCGAAAGCTGTGAAGGAGAGACAAGTACTCAGTCACAACCAGTGTATGACAAGTTCAATAAAATGAGCTTTGTCAAAGCTGATGTGATACATGATTGCCTTGAA
>KQ986753.1:64264-139887 GCA_001598015.1 Dorcoceras hygrometricum
CCAAGCTGTTAACAGACGTTGTTCCTCACAAAGGAGCAAAAATAGTCTTTGGAGACAATGCCTACGGTAACACTGTGGGTAAGGGTAAGCTTATCCACGGTAACACTTCAATTTCTGATGTTCTTGTTGTTGATAACTTGCGTTACAATCTGATAAGTATCATTCAGCTTTGTGACAAAGGTTTCCTTTTTAATTTTCAACAACACACGTGCACAGTTCAGAACTCAACTGGTCTAACCGTGTTGGTGGGTAAGCGTTCTGGGAACACCTACGTTATCAACTGGTCAGAGCAGGTGAAGTCTGAACACTTGTGCCTTGCATCTGGCTCTTCCAAGAGCTGGTTGTGGCACCAGCGAATGAATCATCTGCATTTCAAAACAATTGCTAAATTGAGTGCGCATGATATGGTTTCTGGTCTGCCAAAAATCTCTTTTTCTAAAGACAAGATTTGTGCAGCTTGTCAACTGGGAAAACAAATTCGATCTACCTTCAAAGCCAAAGGCGGTAAACGTTCTTCCCGAAGCCTGGAACTTTTACATATGGATCTCTTTGGTCCTGTTTCTATAACCAGCTTAGGGGGAATGAACTACACCCTAGTCGTTGTTGATGATTTTTCAAATTATACTTGGGTGGTGTTTTTAAAGGCTAAATCTGATACCGCTGACCAGTTTATTAGACTCTTGAAACGTTTACAAAATGACAAATCTTGTACAGTCAACCGGATAAGGAGTGATCGAGGAACTGAGTTTTTAAATCAAAAATTATCTTCCTATCTGGATGACATTGGAATAAAGCATGAGCTTTCTGCAGCTAGAACTCCTCAGCAAAATGGTTTAGCTGAGAGGAGAAATCGGACTTTAAAAGAAGCTGCAAAGTCTATGATTGCTTATTCAGGCATTTTGTAAAAATTCTGGGCAGAAGCAGTTAATACAGCATGCTATACTCAGAACAGATCAATGATAAATAGGATGCATGATAAAACACCCTATGAGATCTGGAATGACAAGAAACCTGATATTTCTTATTTTAGGGTGTTTGGATGCAAGTGCTTCGTACATAACAATGGCAAAAGGCATCTAACAGCTTTTGAACCAAAATCTGATGCAGGAATATTCTTAGGCTATTCAGCAGTGAGCAAAGCATACAGAGTTTTCAACAACCAAAGTCTAACAGTTGAGGAATCCGCACATGTGGTTTTCGATGAAACTAGCTTCAAGTCAAACTCAGCCGCAAGCCTTCATGACTTATGCTCATGTCTGGAATCAACATCTCTTGAGGAATCAGACGATGACGTGGCACAAAGAACATCAGCTGAGGGGGAACAACCAGCAGTGGTCACAACGCACAACAATACTCCACAAGATCCAACAGGTAATCCAGTTGTTATTGATTTAACTGACGTGGATCAGCCGCAGGATCAAATTACAAGTGCACCAACTGCTGGAGGACAAGTGACTATGTATCAAGATGACATACTACCAGACGCTGCTCGACCAGCGACTGGACAATCAGTCGCAAGAGATTTTCAACAAGTGTCGAGTCCACCTGCTGGACAACCAGTCGCAAGCACATCTCAATCGTTGGAAGCAGACGCGGAAGCCAATAATGGACAACATCAATTGGCGTCTGCTGATCCAGTCGTTGCAAATTATCCAGCCATTCAGGGGGAACAACAAAGAACAAATCCCATTGGACTTGATCTTCGGTGGAATAGAAATCATCCACCTGAGCAAGTCATAGGTAACATCCAATCCCCTGTTCGCACTAGAGGCCAGCTATCTCACGATCTTTTTGATTCTGCATTCATCTCACATATCGAACCAAAACAAATAGATGAAGCTTTAGCAGACCCAAGCTGGATAGAAGCTATGCAAGAGGAATTAAGCCAGTTTAAGCGTAATAATATTTGGAAACTTGTACCTAGACCTAAAAATCATTCAGTAATAGGTACACGTTGGGTCTTTAGGAACAAACTGAATGAAGATGGCATAGTAACAAGAAATAAGGCTAGACTGGTTGCACAAGGATTTCGACAGATGGAAGGGATAGATTTTGATGAGACATTTGCACCAGCAGCTAGATTAGAAGCCATTACAATGTTCCTTGCATATGCTTCATATAAAGACTTCAAAGTCTTTCAGATGGATGTCAAGAGTGCCTTTCTGAATGGCGTCTTGACAGAGTAAGTGTACGTTGCACAACCTCCTGGCTTCGTCGATCAGCACCAGCAGCTAGATTAGAAGCCATTACAATGTTCCTTGCATATGCTTCATATAAAGACTTCAAAGTCTTTCAGATGGATGTCAAGAGTGCCTTTCTGAATGGCGTCTTGACAGAGTAAGTGTACGTTGCACAACCTCCTGGCTTCGTCGATCATACAAATCCAGAGTTTGTTTACAAACTGGACAAGGCTCTATATGGGTTGAAGCAAGCACCTAGAGCCTGGTATGACACACTCACTAAGTTCCTGCTTGAGCATCAATTCACAATAGGCACAGTAGATAAGACGTTGTTTAAATTTTCTAAGGATAATCATGTCTTGCTTGTTCAAATATATGTTGATGATATTATTTTTGGGTCAAATAACCCCAAACTGTGCAAGAAGTTTTCTAAATTGATGCAGGACAAGTTTGAGATGAGCATGATGGGGGAGCTGACATTCTTCTTAGGCTTACAAGTTCGCCAGCTGGAAAATGGAATTTTCATTAACCAGGACGAAATACACAAAAGAATTGCTGAAGAAATTTGGAATGGAAAACAGTTCAGCAGCAGCGACCCGATGAGTTCAACAATCAAACTCGATAAAGACGAAGCTGGATCTGCCATTGAGGTATCTCTTTATCGTGGAATTATAGGCTCTTTGCTATACTTGACTGCTAGTAGACCAGACATCATGTTTGCTGTCTGTATGTGTGCTAGATTCCAAGCAGAGCCAAAGCAATCTCATTACATTGCTGTAAAGCGAATATTGAAATATTTGAAGGGTACTCCCAACGTGGGTCTTTGGTATCCCAAAGACTCCAGCTTTCAACTAATTGGGTACAGTGATGCAGATTACGCAGGTTGCAGGATTGATCGCAAAAGCACAAGTGGAACGTGTCAATTCTTGGGGGATCGATTGATTTCCTGGTTTAGTAAGAAGCAGACATCAATTGCCACGTCAACAGCTGAAGCATAGTATCTTGCTGCTGGCAGTTGTTGCGCCCAAATCCTCTGGATTCAACATCAATTGAAGGATTAAGGCATTGATACTTCCGAAGCTCCTATTCTCTGTGACAACACCAGTGCAATTGCAATCACTCAGAATCCTGTGCTGCATTCAAGGACCAAGCACATCGATATCAAGCATCATTTCATAAGAGACCATGTGCTGAAGAAGGATGTCCGATAAGCACATCGATATCAAGCATCATTTCATAAGAGACCATGTGCTGAAGAAGGATGTCCGATTGGAGTACGTGTCGACGGAGCAACAAGTTGCTGACATCTTCACAAAGCCTCTGTCAGACGCTAAGTTTTCTTATTTTAGAAACATATTGGGTCTCCTTGAATTGCCATGATTTTTCTATGCGCTAACAAATTTGCAGATTGAAAGCTGTTGCATATCTCAGCTGCAAGTCACTTGTTCAGGGGGAACAGTTGACAACCAGTCGAAGGAAGCAACTTACGTTGGAGATACCAGTCGCAAGATACCAGTCGAAGGAAGCAACCTACGTTGGAGATACCAGTAGCGAGGTACCAGTCGTCTGGTATACCAGTCGCAAGATACCAATCGCCGAGTACCAGTCGCAAGGTATGTACCAGTCGCAGGGGGAACCAAGGTCTGGATTATTAAGTGTGACGTCATCTGAATATGTTGCGTCTGGACACTCAGATGTTGCATATATACAGTTGATACTTATGTGTGACCAGATCTTGTTTACCTAGCGATATATTAAAATACCAGCTGCAATGTTATAAAACCAGTCGCAGCAGATGTGACTTATTAAATTTTGGCGCGCGTTTCTACGATTAAAATATTTGTTTTGGAAACATTCTTTGAAAAATATTATATTTGATTAAAATATATTGCAAATCTTTTACTCAGTACTGTTAAAATATTTTGAAAATCTTTTCCACAAATAGTACGCGTCGCTCGATGACTGACACGTGTCTTTGTCATCATTCAAACAGTCACATCTACACCCTTCCCAATTTTTTTTAAAACGCTTCGTATTCCTTATATATATTACGCGCTTACTGTTCTTTGTCTCCTACCTCAAAACATTTGCGCTATCGTACATTCGTATTCTCTTGTGTTTTCTCTTGAAAATACTTTACAGGCACTCTAGCACTTTATCGTTTACCAGAAATGGCATCCTCCCTTATTAGCAACAGTCACCATATCGACTTCGAATCTGTGTTTAGGCTTGATGACGCCAGTATGGTACAGATGTTCGAAACTCTCATCACAACGGGGCTCAAGGAATTTTTGGGTTGTCCCGCCGTATTCTACGAAGATGCTTTAACAGAGTTCTTCGCAAATAGCTCAGTCAGAGAGGATGGTATGGTTGTCAGCACCATAGGTGGTACGGCGATTGAAATTTCTCAGGAAATGTTTGCAGCGGCTTTTGAGTTGCCCACCGAGGGTCTGATTGATTTAACGGATGTTCCGAAGAATTTTGTTTTTGATGCTCGCAGTCTATTATCTGACTCCAAAGAACAAGTAAGTATGTCTTGTCTGAAGAAGGCCTTGAAATTCACTACCGTCTGTTGCATGATATCCTGGAAAAAACAATCTATGTCAAGGATGGGTCCTTTGATTCTGTAACTCGTGATCGATTTTTACTGATGACGGCGATCACTTTTGACGTAAAAATCAACTGGAGCAGTCTTCTATTTGGTGTTTTCAAGGAGATGGTAACCCCTGGTTCGCGAAAGGCGAAGGGTTACGCAATTCAGATCTGTGTCTTATTGAGAAATTTTCCAGGATTGGAACTGGGTGAATCGAAATCATTTCCTGTTCCAAGAATTTTGAATGAAAAGACAGTGCACCGATTTGTTTCTGTTAATGAAAATGTTGGGATAAAAGAGGTGGCAGATGCACCTCGAGCAAGAAGAACACCGGTAAAGATGACGGTGTCAAAGAAGAGACCAGCAACTGGTGATGATGAGGTGGCTCCCATTATCAAGAAGAAGAGGACCACAAAAGGAAAACCTGTCGCAGTTAAAAGACTAATGGTTGAAGAACCAGATACTGCTATCTCCACGTCTGGCGAACCAGTCGCAGAGGATGCGACTGGTGAACGATAACCAGTCGCCGAGGTTGTGCCTGGGGATGCCGACGCGGCCATTGAACAAGTCTTGGCGCAACTGGAATCAGTTTTTAAACATCAGGATGCTGACAGAAGTGAGAAAGCTGATACTTGGTTCGATGAGGCTTTTGATGAGGAGTTTGATATTGCGAATAAAGAGAGGCAAGTTTCAGAGGAGGTGATTGATGTTACTATTGAGGAAGGAACCGGTGAACCGTCTATGAGCTGGAAGTCAGTTGCCGAAGAGCTTATGACAATCGATGATCTTCTATTACAAATCTCCGATGACTTGCAGCTACCATCGATTACTGCTGCGGAAGTCACCATGATCAGGCTTGGTGAATTCTCTTCTATTGGGGACAAGGGAAAAGCTATACTGGTAGAGGATGAACAGATTACAGAAAACCCTGCTAGCGAATTTGTTGCTTTGATTTGCAGAGATGTTGAAGTTTTGGTTCGGCTGCGTGATAGCGTGATGAAAGCTGTTGTTGATTTCTTTGCCTCATTCAGTCTTAATACTATGCCGGATATGGAATCGTTGAAGGATTTGAAAGAGAAAGAAAAGTTGATGATGGAATGGGCAGAGACCAATACACTGGCGACCGCTGTAAGGAGGCAAATGTATGTTCTTACAAATTATCGAGAAATGCTCCTGCGCACATTTTTGGAATCTTATCGCAGATATCTTGCACTTGATCAACCATGGACTGATATGGCCGTTCAAGTTATTAATTTGTTGTCTGCTGCTCACTCTCAATCTCTTGAAGATCTCAAAGCACAGCAACAAGAGCACAAAATTGAAATGGTACAACCAAACTCCTCTCTTCCTGTCATTGATTCCATTGACCGTAGTGGTGTTCGTCTTGTTCATTTTTACTCCATCGGAAAATCTATTTGTTGGGTGCGACCAATGGTGTTGATAGATGAAGTCTGGACGCCCCTTCAAGGGTCTGGTTATTTGAGGAGCAATTGCAAGTTGTCACTTTTTGTAGATAGGAAGAGGCTGCCTGAGAGTGTGGTTGCAGAAAATTTTGATTCCCAGACTTCCTTGATAGAGCCTGCACGATATTGGGGAGCAGCCCCTTTGTTGATAAAAATTTGGGCATGGCAACGAGTTTGTACAGAGGCTATTCAGTTTAGTGTATCTGGGCGTCTGAGGCCTGCCAGTCCTTCTTCAGATATAGTTATAGGAAATTTAGGTGTTGAGCGGTTGCCAGATTACTTTCTAGATGATTTTGAAGAAGGTGTAAATACCGATTATTTTGTAGAATTTTTTCGTGGTTCCAGTGGTCAACCCGATTCAGAATTTGATTCAGCGTCTTCTAGTGGGGATACAGTGTATAGGTCTCCATCTCCCCCGGATTATGCTTATGCCTTAGGACCACCGATTCTGTCGCCTACTGTCCAGGAGGAGAGACTATATTTTGTACAGAGTCCCTATTCTTCTCCTGCCGCTTCTCCTCAACAGGAATCTTCTTCTTCCTCCTCTTCTGACGTCTCTTTACACTTCGACTCTGTGGATTTACCTGTGCATGACCACGCAAATACTCAGACATCCGCACCCGTTGATTCTAATGTGTTTACCAATGAGCTTGAAGATCTCAGATCATCTCTCTCTCAGCGCATTCATGAGTCTACCTGCGAAATACGTTCCAAGGTCAATGATGTTGAATTCAGTGTTCGAGGGGATCTTCTAAAACAGCAAGCCTGGCTTCGCCAAACTTTTCAGAATGCTTGTGAGGTTCTTGAGAGGCAGAGTACGCAAATGAATGATCTCAAGAAAGTCTTGGTGGATCCAGTCGGCACGATCTTTCAAGATCTTTTCGATGTCAAGAAGAATCAAAGAGCACAAGAGGCCAAGCTAAATGCGTTGGATGGGCAAGTGGCTGCCATCAGAAATGAACAGCTGGAGTTTCAAAACAAAATATCAGCGGATCTTCTGTCTCTTTCCACCCAATTTGCTGAGATCGTAGACTATATTCGCGGCGGTGATGCCAAAAAGGGGGAAGGTGGAAGTAGCAGCCGCCCTCCTCCTGTTCGTGTGGAGCGCCACCCTTTGCCTACTCCTCAATCATCTCGTGATGTTGCTGGTAGCAGTAGTGCGGTGAGAACACCAAATTTTCCACGCACTACTGGAACTTCTGCAGAAAGAGCTGAACAGGCGCGGAGACACATTTTAGAGAGCGGACAAGCTATCACTTTAGAAGAGGCAACGGAAAGAGTTCGTCAGGCAGATATTCAGGAGTCAGATAGAGTGCAAAGAGAAAGAGATAGGGCAAGGAGAGAAAAGAGAAGTAGTTCCTCTAAAAGGAGACGAGGATTTTGATTAAAATTTCTCTTGTACAAATCTTATGTACAATTCTTCCTGTTTAATGAAAATTTGCACTCCAGCAGTTCGTGTGCAATTTATCTTTGTCTATCTATCTATCACGGCTGCTGAAGTTTTGTCATCACCAAAAAGGGGGAAATTGTTAGGATAAAATTTATAGTTTTGGTGATAACAAAATAGAACAAGTTAAATCTGGTGTTGACAATAGGAAAGAAGGAACCAGTCGACAAGATCGTTGTTAATATTCAGACGCAAGGAACAGTGTATCAAGACGCAAGCATTTGTACTAGAAATGACGGCGTATTAAAGTAAATCAACCAGACGAGAGCTACAGTAGTTGCTTTATATCCAGACGCAGTGAACAGTGGTTTGTATCCAGACGAAGTGAACAGTAGTTTGTAATTCAGATGCAGCAACAGTGAAGTATATAACCAGTCGAGGATTTAGCAAAACGATGTCGTATGGATGAGTTAAAACGTCAGCGTTTTGAATATAGTCGCAAGATAGTATTGGTAATCCAGACGCAAGGATTCAAATAGTAGCATGTGCAAACGACAGCGTTTAAATTAGTTGAAGCGACACCATATTGAAACCAGACGCAAGATACAGTGGTGCTATATCCAGACGAGAGCTACAGGGTTTTATTCAACCAGTCGAGGGTGATTGTAGCCAAAACGATGTCGCTTGAATATAGTTGATACGACAGCGTTTTGACTTCGCGTTAAAAACCAGTCGTTGGATTATATAAAGAACCAGGCGCTGGAAAATCACACGTGGAAAACCAGTCGACGCATACAAGTATTTTCCAGTCGCAACATTTGAAACCACGATGAAGAAAATTGGATCTGGTTATCAAAGTAATTTCAGGCGCAAGTTTAAATTGATTCAAATACGATTGAATACTCAAAATGGAAAAGATATGTAGAATCGTACAATTGCCTGAAATTGAGGAGACAACGTAGGTACTATTTTGGGTAAATAGTACGATGTACAGAGGCCGTTTTTCATTGTTTGCACAGAAATGGAAAGAAGACAAATTGGCTCTGTCAATGAGAAATTTACCTTGTAGTGGAGCAGGAATTACGGTGTACAATTTTGGCAGCAATTCAAACGGGATTTATTTTCCTTTGAAAGATTCATCGACCGTTGAACGAAGAGTATAAATAGCAGTTACTTTGAATTGAAGACACATCTCTCGCCACTGCTATTACTGAAACGCTGTCAAAATACTCCCAGAGCTATCTACTTGTTGAAATATTCAAAAGCTCACAAGACTCAAAGAACACATTCTGTTGCTCTTCAGAGACAAATATTTGAGTCATTCTCTGGTTCATAGTGTTGAATCAAGTTTCTTTGTATTAGAAACCAGAGAGTTTACAGTCTCATATACGTGTATTCATTGTATATCATTTGATTGAGTCTGTAACGAACTGGCTTTGTGAAGCAGTTCGAAAATACTGTTAAGGGTTGTAAACCAGCAGCGAAGTCTGCGTGGAATTGTTGTGAGTCTAGGAGTCCATACAAGTGTTGCTTGTGTGGGTGGGTGTTTGCAGAAGATCTGTAACCATCAAAGCTTTCTAGTAGTGATACCTCCGAGGCGGAAGAAGGGGAGACGTAGGACATTGAAGTCCGAACTTCCAGAAACAAATTTCTGACTCTATCTTTTACTTACAACATTTACTCATTATTTGTGTTTATTCACTGTTCACAAACCAATCGGCCTTTTTCCGCACAAATATTGTTGGCCGAGAAGTTTGCATAAAACTGAGACCCAAAACATTTTAAAAGAGTTTTGAAATAGAAAAATCGAAGGAGTTCATTCAACCCCCCCCTTCTGAACTCCTATTTACTTAGTGATCCTATTTCTGGGACCATCAAGTATCCCTTGCAGATTCTGGATAGAAAAGAGAAACAGCTGAAGAACAAGACCAGTCCCTTAGTGATGGTCCAGTGGAGCAAGCATGGTAGAGAAGAGGCTACCTGGGAACTGGAAGATAATATGAAGCTTGAGTGGCCGCATCTGTTTGAGTAAGCTTTGTAACTGATTCGAGTAGCTAGCTTGTTTCCAGTTATCTTGAACTCTTGGTTGTGGCTGTGTTGAGAGTTCTGTTGTTTTCCAGAGTTTGATTTCGAGGACGAAATTGTGTCTGAGTGGGGGAGAGATGTGAGACCCGTATATTCAAAGATCTATTTTGGTCTTGGACAATTCGGGGTTGAGCCAGCTGATAGCAGATGTGATTGGTGTAGCCATCGGATTGGTTTAAGTGTTGGAATCAGCTGTGGTGAGTTATCAGATGTTGCGTAGAATATAGTTGTGCAAGTGTTGGACCAGCGATGAGTGGTCGCGTTCAGATGTCTGGAGGAATCTGATTGTTGCGTATCAGCTGAGAGCGCTAGGAGATATCTGGAGCAGCCGCGGGTTGATAGCATTCAGATGTCGTGCGTGTTAGTGTGTTTTTGGTAGGTAGCGAAACTACGTCGTTTGGATTAGTTGGAACGACAGCGTTTTGGATTAGCGGAGGAGACTCAGCTTTGAGTTGTGATAGCCTCCAGTTGTGTGAGAGATCTGATGTTGCGTTGCGATCAGATGTTGGTTAGTCGTTCAGCTGTGAGTAGCGTGTGACGTGTCCAACTGCGACAATACCTCTCTGCGACGTCGTTTGGTTTAAGTGATCGCTGTTTGGAGAAGGGACATAGCTGATGCGAGATTCAGCTGTGAGCGGGTTATCAGCTGCGATAGCTGAAGTTGTCGGTGGATCTGTTTCCCCGTGCAGGCAGTTGTGAGTTTTTAATTAGAGGACTTGGTCTTTGTCTGCCAGTATTGTTTCCCGACACTAAGAATATTTCCCGATAGCAAACTCTGTCGCGATACCCTAGTTACTGTTCACAGTAACCTTATCTTCTTCGATTTTCATCGGTAGGCAGCTCCGACGAGAGCGAGAGTGGTAGCGTTGGACTCCTCTTGCTAAGGCGCTTCGTCTCATATCCTTTTCGAAGACTTTGGAGGAGCTGGAAGAGGATCGCTAAGACGTCTCGCTTTTTTAGTCTGTTAGCGTTCCATCCTAGCTTGTTGGGGTAAGTGTTCAGACCTTACTTCGTGTGGTTTAGAGCCCTGTTGCTGTTTATTGTAAGTTAGGGCTGCGCTGGTGGAGTCCGTAACTCCCAGCTGCTGTTTTCTGTGCTTCGGTCCCTGAGGTTTTGTGTGTTGCCATTGAGCAGATGACAGATCTGTGTGCTCGCGACTTCATTGTGGCAATCTGCGTGTGCTAATTATAGCTCAGAAGACTTGAGGTACGGATGTGAGCTTGTTTACAGCTTAGGATTGAGCATGGATTATGTGCGTAGATGTGCATGCTTTGTGTTGTTGTTGTCCGCCTCTATCTGTGTTATGATAGCAGCTGTGGCATTTGCATACATGCATTTTCCTGTTGAGCTCTGTTTTGCTAGCTGTGCCCTGTTGTATTGATCTGAGCGTACCGGGATGCTTGAGGTCGAGCGGGTAATTCCCGTGTCCCTCCATGCATGAGGCCGAGCGGGTAATTACCGTGTCCCTCATCTCCCTGCTGGAATCTGTTAGCCGCTATGAGCCGAGTGGGTAGCTCCCACATCTCATGAGTGGGCAGCAGCAGGTGGAGTTATCTGTTGCATCTGGTGCGGTGTATTGGAGACGAGTGGGTAGCTCCCATGTGCTCAGTACACCTCGTGGCCACTATCTTTCAGTTGATCAGATCCTGCTGTTGAGCTGCCTTTGAGATCCTTTGGCTCCCAGCGTTCGGTTGTAGCCTTGTTATCTTGCATAGCATTTGCATATTATCTGTTGCTTTCCTTATGTTGTATTGTTGATCTCCGTACTGGGGTTTGACCCCGATGTCCCTTTGGGGCTGGTGTTTGTTGCCTGTATGTTGTTTCAGGTTTCCCAGATTTCTCAGATGGCCGTGGTTTTGACCCAGCTGGAGGTGCCCCAGGAGGTGGTTAGAGTGTCCCAGTTAGCGTATATCATATATATACTAGTACTATTAGCCGGGGAATGTCCTGTGCTTGTGGGATTGAGTTGTATGCTGTAGTACTGGTATTTGTCTAATGCTGTACTGTTGTACTGAGTGTTTGTAAATTGGGACATTTTAAGTATGATTGTATTTTAAATTATATGTTTTAAACCGTCAGGCCAAAAGCGAAAAATTTGCCACTATTTTTATTGCTTCCGCGTTGTGCTTTGTGTGGTTTTGCTCTGATTTGTGCACGAGGCCTGACATAGGAACTTTGTTTCCAACGAACAGAATTGCACAGAGGCTATATGTCAGAGAGACGATGAACATGAGATGCATGAGGGAAGAAAGAGCAAATCACGAGAAGTGTGAAGTGCAGAGAGGCACGAAAGAATACAGAAAGCAGTGCATAGTCGAAAGCTTGTACACTTAGGTGGCAGCTGGTGTACAAGTTGAGCTGGTACCCAGGTGTGAGCTGGTACACTTTAATGAGGAATCTATAGTCGACTGCACATAAATATGCAAGATCAAGAAGATATCAGCTTAAAAGAAGCA
Organism: Dorcoceras hygrometricum; assembly: GCA_001598015.1. Taxonomy (NCBI): domain Eukaryota; kingdom Viridiplantae; phylum Streptophyta; class Magnoliopsida; order Lamiales; family Gesneriaceae; genus Dorcoceras; species Dorcoceras hygrometricum. The sequence goes on from KQ986753.1 coordinate 76,429, forward strand.
CTTCCCAGTGTGTGAGGAAAAAACTGAGAGAGTGAGTTAACACTGTAAACTTCTCACACATAGATTGACTCGCATATGAGAGGCGTGAACTTAATAGATTAGATGAGTAAATCACAAACGCACAAATGTCTTTCTCACTGAGACGTTGAAGAAGTGTTAGTAAGTCACACATCCTGTGAGCTAGTGTGCAGTTGGGGCTAGGAGTTCTTGCAGCCGAGGGCTGTTGGATCAGGTCTGTACAGAATGCTGTAAGATCAAATCTTCTAGTGAATCCTTCCAGCAATGGAAGAAGGGAGATGTACGAGATTGAACTCTGAACTTTCAGAAACAAAGTGGCAGCATATTGTTTTACAACTTTCTGAACTTCCAGAAACAAAGTCGCAACATATTGTTTTCTTTACAACTTTCTGCATTCACGCATACATGTGTTAAAACCTGTTTCAAGCTTTCAATTTTCAGAGAGTATTTCAGGTTTATTTCCACATTATTTTTAATCATACCTGATATACTTCTCGGTACTAAAACCTTTCAAGAACCAGAGCTATTGCAGCTCAAGTTTTCACAGACCAGATCGCACGCGATCTGGACCAGTACACAGCGCTGTTGCGTGCTGATCCAGCTTAGGCTCGATCTGCCTTTTCGATAACGTGTGCTGTTTTCAAATCATTTTTAAATGCACGTATTCTGTATTTACGATCCATGAACTGGTGTTTGCCGGTCCATAATTTTCATCATCCTTCTCAGTCGAACTTTATACATTATAAATAGCATATTTTTGTAAAATTCCTATGTAAGAGTAGATTGTCCGCAAGTGGTATATTTTCGTGAGTCTGAATATCGAATCCACAAGGAAGCTAAAGAAATAACAAGTTCCCTAATAGTATATTTAATTTTATTTTTATTTTTAATATTTAAATCTTTGTTGATTATTATGTATTCAAATTTTAAACTAAGTATTTGAGATTAGAGGATCCACTCTTGATATTTTAATAAAGTTAGCATAATTAAATAATGGAATCTACTTGATAAAATGGTTCAAATATATAAAATAATCATTATTTATTACACAATATTATTGTATAAAATATACTATAAATCCTACAACTTATACATGTTGTTAAGTATTTATTCAGCTATATATGTATAAACACTAAATCAAGATTCCTGGTTTAAACGGCTGGTTATACAGAGCTATCATTTAAATGTTACAAAAAATTTAATATTATGATATAATCCATATATATTAAATTAAGGTAACATCATCAAATGGTGCAACCAAACTAATATTTAAATGATACAAAATTGGTATAACATAGAACAACAATAAATCAAAACACACACTCATAAGTAGGCTACGGTGAATAAAATAAGTTAACAATAATGATTAAATAATATTAAGCACAAATTAATATCCTTTAATAACTTTAGTATCTTACTAAATTATTTCACCATTTCATCTCGAATTCACGAATTTTATCTACCCATGATGGATGAAAATAACCTTAAAATATAATTAATATGATAGATTTATTTAAATGAAGAATTCATGAGAGAATATTTATGAATTGAGTGTCTTGTCATAGGATGGGAGATATCTCTAAGCATCCCAATAATCCCCTATAGGCAAATTTGGGAAAACAACAAAAAATAAAACATTATTTGTGCAATTAGTCATCATGTTGGCTCATACTTTTATGTTGGATCTGTGTAACAATCATATCTTAATTTTGATAAACACAAAATCTATTGTTATATTCCTAACAATTTAATTCAGCGTGCAGGGTAAGATAAAAAGATCAGACGCAAACTAAAGAAGCGCTTTGTAGCAGATCGGAAGCAAGCTGAAGCGACGAACTATGTGCTATTGAGAAGATGTCCAAAATGGAACAGTAGGGGGTGCCTAAACTGGTCCAGCAGATGACATCCAGCTGATCCAGCTTAGAGCGAATATCAACACAGAAGAAACCGGTTCAGAGTAGGTATCAACTCAGGAGAGAAGCATTCAGTTCAGAGATCAAGTGCAGATCAGAGTTTAGCTTACTGTTTCAACAGATTAGATCAGATGAATCAGTTCGGAGTGAACAACTTAGAGAAGAGCAGGTTCAAATAAGAACAGATGAACAGTATTCGATTCAGAGATCAGCTTAGAGCATTTCAGGGCAGAACAGATCAGAATCAGTTTAGATCAGATTAAAAGCGTAGAGAGAATCAGATTAGCTCAGAGCTTAGAACAAATCAGATCGGTAGATCAGCTCATAGTAAGCAGATTAGATCAGATGAGATCGGATTAACAGAGAGAAGCAAATCAGCTTAGAGCTTACGAGAGCATCTCAGAGCTTAGAACAGATCATATCGGGTAATATCTCAGATAAGCAGCTCAGACAGAATCAGCATAGTATATATATCAGTTTAGAGTGAACAGCTCAGAGCAGAATCCATTCAAAACAGCGCCTAAGCTGGAACAGTACAGAACAGAGAGAAAAGAACAGAAATGGACGAAGCAACTCAGAGCTGTATAGAGAAGAACAAAACAGCTCAGAGCTGTACAAAGAAGGTCGAAGCAGATCAGAGCTGTACAGTGTAGAACGAATAGCTCAGAGCTGTATGAAGCAGATTAGAGCAGAACAAAGAAGTACGAAGCGTATTAGAGCACGAACAGCTTAGAGGGAGCTTTGTAGAGGATCAGCTCAGGGACCAGCTTAGAGGAACAGTGTAGCAGATCAGACCAATGCTGGTCAAACAAAGTCAAGCAAATCATACGAGCAATGAACAGAACAAGCAAGGACACAACTGTATTTTGTCCGAGCTGAAAGAGCCTTTGGATCTCGCCAAAAGATGAAAGAGCCGTTTGAAAGCCAAAAGAGGAAAGAGCTTTATGTCATGGCAGAACAGATTGACAGGTACACAATAAGAGATCTCTTCAACGGTAATAATTAATCAAATGCTACATATACCCAGTTCAAATGAAGAAGCAGTACACAGAAGTGTGAAAAAGAGAAGCGTGCACATAGCGACATATATGCACGAAACACAGAAAAGAGAGAGATATGTGCAAAGTCAAGAGCTAGTACACACAGGTGGCAGCTGGTGTACAGGCTGAGAGCTGTGCCCAGGTGTGAGCTGGTGCACAGCCAAGAGCTCAAATGCAGAGTCATTAGTCGACTGCAAAACTAGGGAATATGATGAATATATCAACTATGAAGAAGCACTTCCCAGCATGTGAGAAAATATCTTAGAGCTTACACTGTAAATCTCACACACACATTCACTCACATATTGAGAGATGAATGAAACAGATTAGACTAAATGTAAAAAACAGAATCATTATAGTCTTTGAACAGAGACATTGACATGTTCATAGTGTCGCAGCTCACACAACTTGTGGGCTGATGTATAGCGTGGAGTGCTAGGAGTTATCGCAGCTTGAGAGCTGTTGGATTGGGTTATTGCAGAGGCTATAAAAATCAAAGTATTCTAGTGGAATCCTTATAGTTGAAAAAAGGGGAGACGTAGTAGATTCAGCTCCGAACTTTCATATACAAACAGATGAGTTCTTTACGGTTTTCAGTTATAGCTTTCTGCATCGCATACATGTTTTAAAACTTGTTCTATAAGCTTTCAATTTTCATAGAGTATTCGGGTTGTTTCCGCATGATTTTCTATCATACCCATCTACTTGTCAGTGCTAAAATCTTTCAAGAACTTGTGCTATTGCAGCTCATGTTTTCATGGTTCAGATCGCACGCGCTCTGTTCAGTACGCAGCGTTGCTCTGTGCTGATTCAGCTTAGGCGGGTTCTGCTTGACGGGCTGTTTTTAAAAACCTTTTTTAAAAGCATGCAATCTGTATTTTTGATCCATGAATTAGTACCCAAGCTGAAATAACCCGAAATTTCAAAATGCTATTCGACTTAATTCGAACAGGGGCACGGAAACCTCACAACCAGCAACCAACAGCTTCGAATTCTTTCCCAAGATCGTTCTGCAGCTTCAAATGAGTAACAATCGAAAGAGAAACTCACAGGGAACTCAGCGCCACCGAAAACACTCAAATCATCGGCGGAGAACGACGAAAATCTAATGAAGAAATGTCTCGGGTGAACAGTAGCTCGATGAGGGTTTGGAAAAGAGATAAGGAATATCTGGTTCTCAATACTGCTAAGTGTCGATCAACACCTCTATTTATATATATCTCAATTCCTTCGTCTGCTGATCACCAATCCAGCCGACATGAACAGTAAACAGTCTCCCAGCAGGTGCCTTCTCTTTCTTTCGCTAAAACCAGCAGCAACAACCAGTCGAAGCATTCACGAGAAAACATCTCAAAACGACACCGTTCCAACTAACTTAAACGACATCGTTGTGCTCCATCAGCTGGTACATCTATCGCTTGCTAAACAACCAAAAGCTGGTACCAGATCTTCCAAACGACATCGTAAAGGTTACGTTAGCATCGCTACCACCTGCTGGTTCTCCAGTCGCAACGCATTACTCACAACAACCCCTCGCTGCTGGATCCATACGCAACACTCAAAACGCAGCGTTTCAACTTAACGAAACGACGTTGCTCCACTTCTACGACTGGTTTCCCAAACCAGCAGCTGGTCACTCTAAATTCACGCATCTGCTGATCCAGCAGTCAATCACTCAAAAATGTTGACCAACACGTGTCGCTCTCTAGATCACTCTTGCGCTAAAATCCACGCCTGCCAGCAGCAACCTCTAAGATCGAAACGACAACGTATCATCCCTTCCGCTTCAGTAACCAATTCAACGCGCAACTGCTGGTTCCACGAAACGACGGCGTTTTACTCTCGCGCCATCAACTGCTGATCAGCTTTCACCAACAGGCGCTACTGCTGAATTCAAATATCTGCGTCTCCAGGTTATCAGATTTCAGACTTCTCCAAATTCAGAATCCTCCGACCAAATTCAAACAATGACTTCAGACCTCTCCAGGCAACCAGATTTCACCGACTGATCAGACCTCTCACGAAATTCAGATTTCTCCACGAAACTCAGACTTCACGTCAAAAATCCAGAATCTTCTTCTCTAGGTTTCGAATACTAGGTAAAAATTTCATTATGATCCAACGGTTAAATTTCCGTGAATCAAATTCGAAGAATGCTTCACAGATTACATGTGAGGAAACTGCAGCTTCTGTTTATCATCCTAAACTGATTTCAAACGACCTTTATTTCCAATCTCCACCGTTCAGATGTTACTTCGTTATGTCCTGAATATGGTGTCCAAATTTCATTTCGATCCAACGGCTAGATTTTTGTTAAACCCCTTTTCCATAATTCTGTACAGATTCCATACGAGAAATCTGCAGCTCTTGTCCATCACTTAGAAAAGGCTTCAAATTTTCTCTAAAAACAATCTTGACCGTTCAAAAGTTATTTCATCATTTTTCACATATGCTGTTAAAATTTCATCTTGATCCAAAGGTTAGATTTTATCGAAATACCTTTTCAATTCTATTGTATCAACCATTTACGATAAAACTATAGCTTCAATTCACCGACCCGATATGGATTCAAATGGCTTACAAATCCAATCTTTTCCGTTCACAATTTCTTTTTCTCCTTTTGTGAACAAGCCAACCAACCTTAAGCTTAATCCGAGAGTTTCGTATACCGAAGACGCTTATGAAATATCGGTGATTTTCATAAGTATGCAACGTCTGAAGATCTCTACATTCGTGATCCACTTTAAGTAGCAACCAGATACGAAATCAAGAATTGCCACCATGTTTCTCATGTTTTGAGCAGTAAGCAGGTAAGTGGGCTTTTGCTATATTATTCGCTTGATATATATATTGTAATATTCATACCGACAACACCGATATAGTGGGCGCCTATAATGGGCGCGCGCGTGGGCGCCCGAGATAAAGTTCATTTCATTCGATTTTTCTCATTTAAATCGAAAAGTTCAGTTCCATCTGAAAATTTTTGGCGTCATGTCTTTTAGTTTTTTTTGGATGTTTTGCTTCCGGAAAATTTTCATTTATTCGGAGATCTTCCATTGCATCCTATTGAATTCATGAGATTCTTCATCGATCAATCTACTTCTTCAAATCTTCTCGTATTCAAATAAGTCCATTGGACAACATCTTCTGCTCAACATCTGAATTACTTTTGTTTTACTTCTGTTCTTCGCATCGACGTCTGATTTTACCTTCTCTTCGCATATGAATCCAGATTCCTCTTATCTTCACTCCAATCAGACTTCTCCTGTTTATCAGATTTCTACTGTACAACTCCCCTTCTTCTCTTCTCTGTACGCTATACTCTGATTAGATTTCTCCTTAACTCTCTGATTCAACTTGCTTCTCTTCACCTTTTGTTGACATCTGATTGCATATAAACTTCAATCGAATTCTTGATGCACTACAGTTCTTCTCTGGTTTGCTCTCACATTCAGATTTCTTCTGAAGGCTTCTTTAATTTACTACTGACAGACTTCTTTAGACTTCTCTTCAATCTTCTCATCGCATCTCTCGATCAGATTTCTCCAGACTTCACTTTTTGGAAATCCAGATTTCTACCAGACTTCACGTTCAGACTTCCCTGTTCAGACTTATTCTGTCTTCTTCAGACTTCACGTCTCTTTATTGTCATTCAGATAAACTTTTAGTTCACCAGCTAGATTTCATCGATTTGTTTGAGTTAGTTTTCCAGAAGAAACCCCTTACCAGGTTGATTTTTCATTCATTGGCTAGATCATAATCTTTTTTTTTCTTCGGGTCAACAAATCCTTACAGCTTACGTCCATGAAATAATCTAGAAATCCCCGATTGTCATTTCGTCATCAATTATTTCATGAGATGATTCCTTCTACTTCCAGTATCCATGCTACAACTACCATTCATATGAAGTAGATAACATTTTTGACAATCAAACTCGCGTTATTCGTCGTCGTACCGATACCATCAAAGAAGAGCTGGAGATCACAGTTAACCGCATCAACGGAGAGATAATATGATAACCAAAGTTTCAAGGACGAAACTTCTTTTAAGGAGGGAGGGATGTGAAAACCCAAAAATTCAGCTCCAGGAAATAGAGCAAAAAAAAAAATCAGCTGCTGGAAAATCAGCTGGTGGTCAAAAACCAGCTGCTGGTCGAAAACCAGCTGGTGGCTGAAAATCAGCTGTTGGTCCGAAAAATCAGCTTTTGGGTCGGTCAACTCAGCTCTTGGTTGGTCAAACCAGCTCCTACACAGTCACCCAGCTCCTGCACAGTCACCCAGCTCCTGCACAGTCAATCAGCTCCGGCGCAGTCAACCCAGCAGACAACTCAGCAGTCAAACTCAGCTTCTGCTCACTCAGCAGACAACTCAGCAGCCAACTCAGCAGTCAACTCAGCGGTCAATTTTAAAATAATATAGCAAAAGCCCACTTACCAGCTTGAAGTCTTTTATGTGATTTTGCACTACACTTTTGACTATCTTCTCATCCAATTTTCATCTTCCACATAAAACAAAAGTTGTAGATAATTGAGTTGTCTGAATTGGTCAAGGTTATGTACCATTTTACTAAGTTATGGCCATATTTTTAAGTATGCTAAATTGTAATTTCATTGGTACAACTTTCACTTATTGCTTATGTTGGATCTGTAAAACAGATCGCATCTGAATTTTGATGAAAGCAAACATGTTCGTAAGTTTATAATTCTTTTATTAAGTGAACATGCCAAAGCTGACTCAGCTATGTCGTGAGCTGGTTCAAATTAGATACAAGATGGTTCGGTTTAGGCGCAAGCTATTAGAAGCGAGCTGGTTAAGGGATGTCATTAGTGAAGCACAATTTATCCAGGTTCTTTAGAAAAGATGGATGCAATCAGGAAGACTTGTGTTTCCATAGAAGAATAAGTGACAACATTCTTCCAGGAACCCAAGTATGCAAGGTATACTCGATCAGTCTCCATAGGTATAAGATGGCTATGATTTTGTTGGATCTGCTTCTACAGATCAGAATCTAAGTTTTGATTCACACAAAATATGTTACTATTTGACTAACGACTTTCGTGATATGTGCAGTGTACTTGATTGAGGAAACATGGAGATATCCAAACTAGAATAGTGAGGGGCCGCCCAAGCTAGTAGAGTTGAATATATCTTTGCTGGAACAGTAAGGGTTCGTCCGAAGTGGAACAACACTATCTTTACCAAGTCGTAGAAGACTTCAAGCTGGTATACCAACTTGGTAAAGGAGAAGGGCAGTTCAAGCGCAGAATCAAGCAGAGTTGAAGTGCAGTAGGTGAAGCGCATAATTGCGCAAGTGCAGCGTACAAGGGCAGTGATTGAGTGCGAAGCCAGGTACAAGCGCAGTGATCGAGTGCAGATCCGATCACAAGCGGAGTACAATATACCTCGCTGAACGACCAGCTGAAGGACCAGCTGGGAGGTCAGCTAGGACAAGGGAGCTGTTCAAATGAGAAGAGAGACTAGCTCAAGGTGGCCCCCAGGAGCGAGTGCATGCTGGGGCACTCGGGTAGTCTTCATAAAGCCAAGCTGGTTCACCCAAGGAAACCAGCTCAAATGAAGAGCCTGCTCAGATATAGAGAGCAGGTTAGGAACCAGCTGGTTAAGGTCAAACCAGCTAGACAAACTGATCGAGAGCTGATCCAGGAAGAAGTACTCTATCTAGAAAAGTCATGAAGGTCGCTAGATAGAGAAACTCATAGCTCTGAAGATGATGAAGATCAGCTCAGAAACAGATCAATTGACAAGAGCAAATTAGAAGAATTGCTCAAGAGCGGTTGCAAACAAGAGGAGAAGAAGACATCTTTGAAAGGATCAAAGAAGCAACCAGATCGAACAAGACCAGCTCTGTGGAGAACTGAACGGTGAACAAGCTGGCAAGCTGGTTAAGGTCAAACCAGCTCAGATAGCATAATAAATGTTATCAAATCTACGAGCAAGGCAATTTGAATACATTGCTACACGACAAATATTGTTCAGTATTCAAATCGATTTACTTGTATTGTCTTCTCAGAAGTGAAGAAAAGCCTGCGATGCATTTATTGACAAAGGACACAAAGTACAACAATGTCAGAAGACTTTTCAATGTCTATTACTTTGTGTCCAACGAACAAATTTCCATTCCAGGCTATAAAACAGAGCACAAACAGCGAAATGAGAAGGGCTGAGAAGAGCAAAGTCAAAATAGTCTTGTGTGAACCAAAATGTAAACATCAGAAGAACGCACAACACTGAACCTGGGAGACAATGAAAAACCAGCTCGCACATGAGCACTTCCCAGTGTGAGATGTTATCTATGAGAGATTGAGCATACACTGTAAATCTCACACACTTTCACTCACATACGTTTGAGAGAGTTTACTAGATTAGCTGAGTGAATCAACTCAAAGCGACTTCCATTATAGTCTTTGGACAGAGACGTTAAACAAGACTAGTTGTCTTTCGCACTGAGACGTTAAAGAAGTGTGTGTAGCCTTTCTCACTGAGGCGTTAAATAAGTGTTGTTAGTCACACAGCTTGCAGGCTTAGTGTACGGCGGTGATGCTAGGAGTTCTTGCGGTTGCGGGTCGTCGGAGTAGGTTGTAGCGTAGGAACGCTGCAATCAAAGTCTTCTAGTGATATCCTTCCCGATTGTGGAAGAAGGGGAGACGTAGGAGAGTTTGATCCGAACTTCCAGAAACAAATCAGTGTATTTCCTTACTGATTTACTGCATTCATTCATACGCATCGCATATTTTCTTATTATGCTTAAAATTGTTTAAAAGATCTTTCGAATTTAAGAGTGCAGTTTGAGTTAGTTTCGCATGATTTAAACTCATTACTCAATCTGTATCTCGGTGCACAATTATTCAAGAACACTGAGCTATTACAGCTCAAGTTATATTTAACCAGATCGCTCGCTCTTTCATCGAGCTGTTTGAAACGACCAGCTAGAACCAGGCTCTTGCACTCCACTGGTTTAGCGCCGAGCTGGTTCTACTCTTACGCAATCCGGTTTGAGTTGCGTGCTGGTTCTTTGTCCATATATTTTAAATGCACGTAACTTACGAGATGATGTCAAGGCTGTGTGAGAGCCTACGTGAGTTGTGGCAGAGCTCACGAACAACGAACATCACCCCCGATATTTCGATCCTAACAGATTTCCAGCGAGCTGAAAGAGACAAGCTGGGAGCTATTGAGATGATGTCCAAGTTGGAACAGTAAACAGACTCCTGAGCTGGATCAGCAGATGATATCCAAGCTAGAATAGTAAGGGGACGCACAAGTTGGACCAGCAGAGGAAGATCAGCACAGACGTAATCAGATCAGCTTAGAGAAGCTTAGAGAAGAGCAAACCAGATCAGGAGCTTCGTGCAGACCAGATCAGGAGCTTCGTGCAAGATCAACTCAGACAAATTTGTTTGAACAATATTTATTCAGAATATTAGAAGACAAACTAATTTGTTTGATAGAGACAAAGTTCAAATTTTAAGGCTGCAGCGCATTTATGAAGAGAGCTCAAAGTCAACAAAGCATGTAGACGCATTAAATGACAAATGATACAAGGTAAAACTATGTCAGAAATTTACAGAAAAATTTTCAATGGCTAGAAACTTGTGCTCAACGGATATATTAGATCAGAGGCTTTTATATACAGACGATGAACAAAGAGATAAAAAAAGAGAGAGGCACAAAATCGAAACAGAGAGCAAGTGCCATGTGCAACAGTCGAAAGCTTGTACCCTCAGGTGGCAGCTGGTGTACAAGCTGAGCTAGTGTTCAGGTGTGAGTTGATGCACTGGACAAGAGCTTTAACGCATCATCTATAGTCAAATGCACAAACAGGGAATAATATGAAGATATCAGCTTAAAAGAAGCTGTTGGATCTGTTTCTAACAAATCAGAATCTTAGTTTTGATTCACACAAAATCTGTTATTATTGTACTAACGCACTACGTGAAATGTGCAGCTTGCTAGTCTGGAGTAGACAATAAGATATCCAAACCGGAATAGTAGGGGGACGCCTAAGCTGGTCTGGTTGAAGATATCTATGCTGGAACAGTTAGGGGATGCCCAAGCTGGTTCAGCAGTATACTTCCAGAAGTGCAGGGAACACCAAGCTGGTTCACCGGCATTGGAGCAAGAGCAGCACAGGGATCAAGCACAGTGAAGAGAAGATCTGATCTGTTCAAGCGTAGATCAAGTGCAACATACAAGTGAGGTGTTCAAGTGCAGAGCCGAGTACAAGTGCGGTGATCAAGTGCAGGTCTGATCACCGAGCGCACTTATAATCAGTTCATTATAGGGATCTCAGTACTAAGGTAAACTGAATCAGAACTGATTATTATATCCCAAAGAAGAAGGGATATAATCACTGGTGTTGGATTGCAGATCTACAAGGATAAGGTTTAAAGTATCCTCGAAGAACTGACTCAATCAACCAGTTGGTAAAAACTGTGTGCTTGCTGATGGTTTTGAGAAGGAGTCTGAATGGAACAAGAACAAGCAAGCAACACAGGGGCTATTGACGAGAAGAATAGAGCCTAGGTGGTTAAAGACAAACCAGCTTGGAAAAGAGAAGACCAGATCAGGAAATCTGGTTAAGCTGGATGCTTATGAGAGAGATGGATGATGTGGAAGATGAAGAAGAAGATGAAATGCAGAGGCAGTGATCGTGAACGATGATGACGCGAAAGCGGAGAAGAAGATCACAGGCCATCCAATACCAAAGGAATCGTAGAGGAAGATTCCTGTAGTGAAACAAGCAACCAGCTGGGAAAAAGCCTCAGAGTCCAGCAATGTTCAAGAGCAGCTTAGTGTAATGAACAAGCCATCTTGAAGCAAAGAGACTAGCTGGTTAAGGCAAAATTAGCTTGATAAGAAGAACAGAGCAAGAGCAGCTGTAAACAAGAGCAGAAAAGAAGTGAAACTAAGAGAAGAATCACAGAATAACTCAAGAGCAGATTAGAGATGAAGAACAACCATCTTGAAGAGGACACCAGCTGAGGAACCAAATCTGGACAGACCAGCTCAAACAAACAAAGCAGTTTGAACACAAACATACGAAGACCGAATTAATTGGTTCAAATTGATTGGTTTGTCCTGTCCACATCAGGAACAAGTAAACAGATCTCGATGTTAGCAAAGGCTGCAGAAGCATCGATGAAAAGAGCTCAAGTCAAATAAAGCCTGCAACACATTAAAAGCCAAAGGACACAACGTACAAATCTGTCAGAAGCATTCAGAACGGCTACAACTTTGTGTCCAATGGACAAATCTGAACATGAGGCTTTATATATCAGGTGCAAAGCACAAGATGAAGATATGCGCGATAACAGAGAGAGTGTGTGTGTTCAAGTGCCAAACAAAAAACAAAAGAACGCACAACACAAGGTAGTGCTAGTCGAGGTTTGCACACCCAGTGGCAGCTGGTGTGCAATCTAGTTCAGTGCTCGGGCGTGAGCTAATGCACTGATGATACACTTGAAAGAAAAGATCAAGTCGACATCACAAGCCATGGGAAGATAGCAGATAACTAGCTCAGAGATGAGCGCTTCCCAATGTATGAGATTTTATATTCGAGAGATTGAGCGTACACTGTAAATCTCACACACGATTTACTTAAACATTTTTGAGAGTTGAGAGAAACGGAAAAATGAGTGAATCAAATCAAACACTCTCCATTGTAGTCTTTGGACAGAGACGTTAAACATTTCTATTTGTCTTTTGCACTGAGACGTTAAAGAAGTGTATGTAGCCTTTCTCACTGAGACGTTAAAGAAGTGAGTCAGACACACGCAGCTTGTCGGCTGGTGTGCATAGATGCTAGGAGTTCTTGCAGTTGATGGCTGTCAGATCGGGTTGCAGTGGGGGCTGCTGTAATCAAAGTATTCTAGTGGATCCTTCCCGTTGCGGAAGAAAGGGAGACGTAGGAGATTCAGCTCCGAACTTTCAGAAACATATCTATTTGTTCTTTACAATTTTCTGCATTGCATACATCATTCACGCATTGCATGTGTTTAAATCTGTTGAATAAGCTTCTATTTTCAGAGTTCAATTTGGGTTGTTTCTGCATGAATTTAATTCATACCCAATGTGTTCTCGGTGCACTATTTCAAGAACACGACGCTATTGCAGTTCAAAGAAAACAAGAGATCAGATCGCACTTAATCCGGACCAGCTCACAGAACTGCTGGTGCAGAAGTGGCGCTCCGATTAATCGTTGCGTGCTGGTTTTTCAATTTCTTTTTAAATGTACGTAATATTGACTTTTGAGGTGCCTAAGCTGTGTGAGAGTTTACGTGAGTTGTGTGAGAGCTCACGAGCACCCCCTAAAATCGATCCTAACAGAAGCACTTTCCAGTGTGTGAGAAAACAGCTGAGAGAGTGAGCTTACACTGTAAACTTCTCACATACAGATTCACTCACATATGAGAGCCGTGAGCTTAATAGAATAGATGAGTGAATTATAAACTCCAAATGATTGTAGTCTTTATCACTGAGGCGTAAAAGAAATGTTTAGTAAGTCCCACAGCCTGTGAGCTGGTGTGCAGTTGGGGCTAGGAGTTCTCACAACCGAGGGCTGTTGGATCGGGTCTGTACAGAATGATGTAAGAGCAAATATTGTAGTGTCTCCTTCCAGCAATGGAGAAGGTGAGACGTAGGAGATTGAGCTCCGAACTTCCATAAACAAATTTGCACCGTATTTTCTTTACAATTTTGTTTACAGTTTTCTGCATCTCGCATTTCATGTTTTAAACTAATCTTTAAGCTTTCAATTTTCAGAGAGTATTTTGGATTTCTTTTCGCATGATTTTTAATCATACCTGATCTGCTTCTCGCTGCTAAAACCTTTCAAGAACCAGAGCTATTGCAGCTCAAGTTTTCACAGACCAAATCGCACATGATCTGGACCAGCACATACCGTTGCTTCGTGTTGATCCAGCTTAGGCGTGATCTGCCTTTTGGTTTTTGTATGCCGTCTTTCAAAACCTATTTAAATGTACGTAATCTATTTTTTCGATCCATGAACCGGTGTCCGAGCTGTATGAGAGCTCACGACCGGCCTTTTATTTTCCACCAGCTTAATTTATCTCAATGTGAGAAGATTTTTATCTCATGAAATGACCCTTACTCACAAATAAATAGAATTATTATAAATTAAAAGAGACATTAACAAATAAAGTAAATAATTACCTTTGCAATAACCCTCCTTGATTACTCCAAATGAACTCTTAATTATATATTAATAGGAAATTATTATTTCTCTATAATTTCCTTAATTTATATAGAATAGAATTGAGAGAGAATTTGTATATTTTTGTGTGTTTTTCAAATGAAGATTACAAGCCTATTTATAGGCAAATGAAATGATTAAAATAATAAAAAGTCTAAATCACTTCATTTAATATTTAGACATCCAACAACTAACAACTAATACTAACCATCTAATTTTATTAATTATTCCAAAATAGAATTGACGTAAAGAATGTGGTTCTGGAAATTTTCTTTACACAAAATTTGAAAGAAAAAAGTGTAGAAGGGGAAATCACTGGACCCACAAGTTCTTTCTTTCAGGGTTAGTCTACAGGCCCACATATTCTATATACTATCAGTGACGGGGTATGAATATTGCTTATATAATATATTCTATATTCACGATAATTTTATTTTTAGTATTAATATAAATATCTTAACCAATAATTAAAATTGGCAAATCTTGCAATCAGAGAATCGAAATTGATCTTCTCTACTAGCTTCATGGATTGCAAGTATTTCTGCATGATTTGATGAAGTAGCGACCATAGATTGCTTTGTAGACGTCCAGGAAATTGCTGTTCCACCATAAGTAAATAAATACCCAGTTTGTGATCGTCCTTTGTGTGGATCAGATAGATATCCAGCATCTGCATACCCAGTTAGTTGCAAATCACAAGTATTGGAATAAAATAAACCCAAATCGTAGGTGCCCTGAAGATATATAAATATATGTTTAACGCCATTCCAATGTCTCCGTGTCGGGGAAGAACTATATCTTGCCAACAAATTGATAGCAAATGATATGTCTGGTCTTGTGCTATTTGCAAGATACATCAATGCACCAATAGCACTTAGGTATGGCACATCTGGGCCAAGAATTTCTTCTTGTTCATCACATGGTCGAAAAATATCTTTTGTTGTATCAAGTGATCGAACCACCATGGGTGAACTTAAAGGATGGGCTTTATCCATATAAAATCGTTTTAAGATTCTTTGCGTATAAGTTGATTGATGGACTAAAATTCCATCATGAAGATGCTCAATTTGTAGACCAAGACAGAATTTTGTTTTGCCAAGATCTTTCATCTCAAATTCCTTTTTCAATATATCAACTGTCTTTTCAAGTTCTTCGGAACTTCCAATAATGTTTAAATCATCAACATATACGGCAATAATAACAAATTTTGATCCATTCCTTTTAATAAATATACATGGAAAAATTGGATCATTTTTATATCCTTCTTGCAATAAATAGTCACTAAGTCGTTTGTACCACATGCGTCCGGATTGCTTTAATCCGTAAAGAGATCTTTGTAATTTAATGGAGCAAACATTTCTATAATTTGGACCAAATGTTTCCGATATCTTAAATCCCTCAGGGATTCTCATGTAAATTTCATTATCCAGTTTTCCATACAAGTATGCAGTGATAACATCCATAAGACGCATTTCAAGTTTTTCTTGTATGGTCATGCCAATAAGATATCGAAATGTAATTGCATCCATCACTGGAGAGTAAGTCTCTTCATAATCAATACCAGGTCGTTGAAAAAAACCTTGGGCTACCAATCGAGCTTTATATCTAGTTACTTCGTTTTTCTCATTTCGTTTTCGTACAAAAATCCATTTACAACCCACAGGAATTAGTTCTTTGGGTATATGTACCACAGGTCCAAAGACCTCACGTTTTGCTAATGAATTTAGCTCTTCTTGTATTGCTTTATTCCAACTTGGCCAATCATGTCGATTTCGACATTCATCTACAGATGTAGGATCTGGATCACCATTTTCATTAACAACATCGTTAGCCACAGCATAGGCAAACTTATTATCGACAATAATTTCAGATCGATTAAATCTTTTCCCCGTGTTGACATAATTTATCGAGATCTCTTCATTTTCAACAATTTGAACCTTTTCGGGGGAATGATCATCAACATTTTCAGATTTATCAATCAATGGATTAGAAATCTCATTATGAGCATTAACATTATTTGCTCCAGTATTAACAGTATTTGCTCCTTTTCTTTTTCGTGGATTTTTATCTTTTGATCCAATTGGTCTACCACGTTTAAGTCGTGCACTTGATTCGTTGTTTGATGGTACCTTAGGAATATCGATATGTGCTGGGGCATTAGCAGCCGATATATACGACTTAGTTACCCTTTTTACATCATTAAATGCATCAGGTAAGTTATTTGCAATATTTTGCAAATGTACTATTTTTTGCACTTCATTCTCACATTCATTTGTCCGGAAATCAAATTGATGGAGTGGTGCATTCCAAGTTAATTCACTTGGTGATTTCTTATTTTCTCCCCCTAATGTTGGGAACTTTGTCTCATCAAAGTGACAATCGGCAAATCGTGCCGCGAAAACATCTCCCGTCATTGGCTCTAAATATTTGATAATCGACGGGGAATCATATCCAACATATATTCACATTCTTCTTTGAGGACCCATTTTAGTGCGTTGTGGTGAACATATTGGAACGTACACAGCACATCCAAAAATTTTTAAATGGGCAATATTAGGCTCATGGCCAAAAACTAGTTGCAAAGGAGAGAACTAATGGTAACTAGTTGGTCTGATGTGTTTTAGTGCTGCTGCGTGTAAAATACCATGTCCCCATACTGATGTGGGGAGTTTTGCCCTCATTATCAATGGTCTAGCTATTAACTGTAAATGTTTAATGAATGATTCTGCTAAACCATTTTGTGTATGAACATGTGGTACTGGATGTTCAACAATTATCCCAATTGACATACAATAGTCATTAAATGTTCGGGATGTGAATTCACCAGCATTATCAAGACGAATCCTTTTAATAGGATATTCTGGAAATTGTGCTCTTAGAAGAATTATTTGAGCCAATAGTCTTGCAAATGCCAAGTTGCGAGATGATAGTAAACATACATGTGACCATCTTGTAGATGCATCAATTAAGACCATAAAATATCGAAACGGTCCACATGATGGATGAATAGGCCCACAAATATCACCTTGTATTCTTTCTAAAAATGAAGGTGATTCAGTACCAACTTTAGTTGGTGAATGTTTTGTAATTAATTTGCCTTGAGAACAAGCCTCGCATGTGAATTCTCCAAAATTCAAAATTTTCTTGTTCTTCAATTGATGCCCTTGTGAATTCTCAATAATCTTTCGCATCATTGTAGAGCCGGGATGTCCCAATCATTCATGCCATGGTATAAATTATTCATATCCATGAATTTCTGATCAACTGTGACATTTGTTTCCACTAGATTTATTTTAGTGTGATATAAGCCAGTTGTAAAGGTCGGTAATCTTTCAGCAATATATTTCTTTCCCGACACTTCTTTTGTAATCAATAGATATTCTTTATCATCTTGGCTAAAAGTCTCAATATGATATCCATTTCGTCGGATATCTTGAAAACTTAACAAGTTTCTTTGAGACTTAGGAGAGAACAATGCATTATCGATTATAAAATGTGTTCCTCCATTCAATATGATATTCGCTTTTCCACAGCCTTCGATAATGCTTGTACTATCAGAAATTGTGTTGACATTACTTTTTCTCATTTGCAAATATGAGAAATATTTATCTCTTTTGAATATCGAATGTGTCGTCGCACTGTCAACAATACATAAATCTCCATCAACGACTTCATGTCCAAAATCCATATTCTATAAATATTTTATAAAAAAAAATGAGTAATCCATTTATACGATAACAAAATATTCAATACAAACCAACACAATAAAATACAATATAAACTACAATTAAACAAATACAACATTTAACAATTTTCATCATCACCCACAAACTGATCAATTCTTCCATTTTGGTCTGCAAAGAAATCATAAATATCAAAGTGTGCTGGGAATGTCGGGAGTTGACTTAAATCTTCACCTTGATCAATGAAATTTGTTTCAGCATCCTTTTTCTTTTCTTTCGATGCTTGATATAGATCCACAAGGTGTTTGGGCGTACGGCAGGTATTGTACCAATGCCCTTTTATCCCGCACCTATAGCATTCATTGTCTGATTTCTGGACATCATTAACCTGTCCTTTTGCTCTCTTGTCTTGGTTATTGCCCCACTTTTGGTAGCTGGTATTCTTTTGATTTTTATAGTTAAAACCAGCATTATGATCATGGGATTTTCCATGTCCACGGCCATATGGATTAAAACGTCCACGACCGCGTCCATGATTACGGCCACGCCCACGACCACGCCCACGACCACGATTATAACCAAAGTGGGTCTTATTTTGATTACCTTTTTCATTATGTACTGCCATGTTCACATCAGGAAATGGGTTGGATCCAGAAGGTCGGATTTCATGATTTTTCATCAGTAATTCATTATTTTGCTCGGCCACGAGCAAACATGAAATCAACTCAGAATATTTCTTGAATCCTTTTTCTCTATACTGTTGTTGCAGAAGAACGTTGGATGTATGAAATGTGGAGTATGTTTTTTCTAATAGATCTTCATCCGTAACTTTTTCTCCACATAGCTTCAGTTGTGAACTGATGCGAAATATGGCAGAATTGTACTCACTTACAAATTTAAAATCTTGTAAGCACAAATGCATCCAATCATATCGGGCTTTTGGAAGAATTACCGTTTTTTTATGGCTATATCTTTCTTGCAAATTTTTCCACAATTCATATGGATCTTTAACTGTCAAATATTCAGTTTTCAAGTCATCATGTAGATGATGACGAATAAAGATCATAGCCTTTGCTCGAGTTTGAGGTGATTCAATATTTCCCTCTTTAATTGTATCTCCGATGCCCATAGCATCTATATGTATTTCAGCATCTAGTATCCACGAGAGATAATTTTTTCCGGAGATGTCAAGAGCGCTAAATTCAAGCTTGGAAATATTCGACATGGTGGTGCTTCATAAAATAAATTTAGTAAGGATTCATTAGTATGGCAATGACAAATAATGGATACACGAGAAATACAAGCAGGAATCGAAATAATGAAAAAGCGTTAGGCGGATACTCGCCAGTAAATACAAGTATAGTGAATATAATGATCAAAATAGTTATAAAAATTTTCATTGGATTGATCATCTCCTTCTTCTTCCTTTTTGTAATGAAAGAAATTCAGCTTGCGAATAAATATTTGATGAAAAAGAGTAATCGTGGGGTGAATGAATGCTTTAGACCAGTTCATATATGAGGAGAAATTTTTGTCCTCACAATTCAATTTGCTTTGATTTGACTAAGCCCTGTCGTTTGAATCGATACATGTCTTTATAGAGTTGTTGAATTATATTTGTATTGTTATAAATTAAAGAAATATTAACAAAATAAAGTAAATAATTATCTTTGTCATAACCTTGAATTTATCCTTAATTGTTCCTTAATTACTCCAAATGAACACTTGATTTAATGTTAATAGAAAATTATTATTTCTCTATAATTTCCTTAATTTAGAGAGAAGAGAATTGAGAGAAAACTTGTATATTTTTGTGTGTCTTTACAATGAAGATTACAAGCTTTTTATAGGCAAATGAAATGATTAAAATAATAAAAAGATCTAAATCACTTCATTTAATATTTAGACATCCAACATCTAACAACTAATACTAACCATCTAATTTTATTAATTATTCCACAATAAGAATATATTTTTTCAAATGGTTCTTATTCACATGAACAGTATTATTCATGTGAATAGTACTCATGAACAGTAATCGAAAAAATATAACAAAAGAAAATTATGATTCGGGGTAAACCATAGATTCATAGTAAATCGAACATTCCACAGAATATTTAAAATTGAAAAACGACCATATGAACTTATTTAAATATTTAATATCCCTCAAGCACCTTGTTGAATATTCTAAATTTTGATGAAGACAATAATAAGTTAAGATAAAATCAGTTTGGAGGATAAGCGAACAGATCAGGCAATAGCTAACAATTTGTTTTGTTCAGATCATATAAGTGCTAAGCTGAGTAAGGACAAATCAGTAATAAGTTGAATCAGATCAGTTCAAGAGTAGAACAACTATCTGCTTAGAGTACATCAGCTCAGGCAAATCAGCACAGGATGGTAGTTCAGCTCAGGATATCAGTACGCTAAAAATTACTTGTCAAATCATTCCGATTGTAACATGATTTGATGTGCTGTCTTCTGAGGATTCATTTATAGTCATGGGGACACTTTAGGCTAAATTCAGAAAAATTCAAGAGTTACATTGTATTAGAGTTGCCATTTTGAGCAAAAGACGGAAATCATTAATGTACAGTACATGGTACAATACGAGAATTAAATGTGCATTTATTGAGTTTCGGGCAACAACTCAGGATCCATCCGATGTGTCTATGGGTAATATTTATTATCGTTGGATCGAAAGAGTATAAATAGAAGATCGCTCGTAAGAAGATGCACGATGCTATAACAAGAATACAGGTTGTGAGCTGACATTAAACAGAAAACCAAAATTCTTATCAGTTGTAACAAGATTTCAGTGTGTTGTTGAATCCTTAGGCTTTGATCTTTGTATTTTTATACTTCAGAAAAGCCTTAGAAATTCCTTTTCCCACAGCCTGTGAGATGTTGTAATTTGTGAGACTAGGAGTTCAGACGGATCCGGCCTGACTGATCGGATTAGGATACCTTGTATCTTATCAAATTTTATAGTGGAATCCTTTCTTAATAGGAAAAAGGGGGGATGTAGAAGTTCTGTTTCGAACTCACTGTTGGATTGTTTTACAAATGAGAATCTAAGTTTGATTCACACAAAATCTGCTATTATTGTACTAACGCTCTACGTGAAATGCGCAGCTTTCTTAGTCTGAAGTCGACATGGAGATATCCAAACTGGAACAGTGAGGGGACGCTTGAGATGGATTGATCGAAGATATCTAGCTGGAACAGTAAGGGTACGCCCAAGCTGGTACAACAGTTTACTTCCAGAAGTGCAGGGAACACTAAGCTGGTTCACCAGCTTGGAGCAGGAGCGGCACGGAGATCAAGCGCAGAGTAAGGCAATGATTTGCAGAATGGTTCAATTGCAGATCAAGTGCAGTGTTCAAGAGCCAATGAATAGACAAGCGCAGTGATCAAGTGCAGGTCAGATCACTATGCGCAATAATAATTCATCATATGAATCATGACTGATTATTATATAATCACTGGTGCTGGATTGATGTTCTACGTGGATAAGGTTTAAAATATCCTCGAAGAACTGGCTCAATCAACCAATTGATAAAAATTGGGTGCTTGCTGATGGTTTGGATGAGGTGTCTGAATGGATCAAGAGTACAAGCAAGCAACACAGGGGGTCTTGACGAGAAGAATAGAGCCAAGCTGGTTAAGGACAAACCAACTCAACCTGGAGCAGACCAGCTCGGAGAAGAGGAAACCAGATTGGGAGATCTGGTCGAGCTGGATGCTTATGAAAGATGCTGATGGGGAAGCATAAGGTGTCCATATTGGAAAAAGTGTCCAGATGGGAAAGAAACCAGCTGAGAAACCAGCTAAGAGAAGCGACCTACTTCGTCTAATGAATAAACCAGCTCAGCTGCAGAAAAAATCAGGAAAGAACAGAACAATAGTAGCTAAGCAGATTAGAGCAACCAGCTGGGAGGACACCAGCTGAGGAACCAGATCTAGACAGACCAGCTCAGGCGAAAAAAGCATTTTGAACACAAATATACGAAGACCGATTTAATTGGTTCAAACTGATTAGTTTCGTCCTGTCCACATCAGGTAAAAGCAAACAGAGCTCGAAATTAACAAAGGCTGCAGAAGCGCCAATGAAAAGAGCTCAAGTCAAATAAATCATGCAACGCATTAAAAGCCAAAGGAAGCAAAGTACAAATACGTCAGAAGATTTTTTCAGAACGGCTACAACTTTGTGTCCAACGGAAAAATCCAAACATGAGGCTTTATATATCAGGCACAAAACACAGAATGAAATATGCACGAAATAGAGAGAGAAGTGTTGTGCAAATCCAGAACGCAGAAAGAAAATGAAGCACGTCCAAGGGAAGACATAGAAAAACCATCTCGGATAGGAGCACTTCCCAGTGTGTGAGACTTTATATTTGAGAGATTGAGCATACACTGTAATCTCACACACGATTCACTCATATATTCGAGAGTTGAGCGAAACAAAAAAATGAGGGAATCAAATTAAAAACTCTCCATTGTAGTATTTGTACAGAGACGTTAAACAAGTTTAGTTGTCTTTCACACTGAGACGTTAAAGAAGTGTCTGTAGCCTTTCGCAATGAGAATTAAAGAAGTGTTGTTAGACACACAACTTACGGGCATAGTGTGCTGTGGTTGCTAGGAGTTCTTGCGGCTGCTGGTCGTAGAAGTGGGTTGCGGAAAGGGTTGTTGTAATCAAAGACTTCTAGTGGATCCTTCCCGATTGCGGAAGAAGGGGGGACGTAGGAGATTCAGCTCCGAACTTCCATAAATAAATTACAGCGTATTTCTTTACTGTTTTTCGCATTTACATACACGCATTGCATAATTGTCAAAACTTTTTTAAAATACTTTCGATTATAAGAGTTCAGTTTGAGTTGTTTCCGCAAAATTTTAACTCATAACTCAATCTGTATCTCGATGCACTAACATTTAAGAACACTGAGCTATTGTAGCTCAAGATTTAAGAAACCAGATCGCATTTGTTTAACTAGCTCGCAGAGCCGCTGGTGTTTCCTTTGCTCGATCTGATTACCTGTTGTGTGCTGGTTTTGAAACGAAATTTTAAAATGCATATATTTTGGGTGTTTTTTTATCCTAAAAATTGGTATTAGAGCAGGTTGTTCTTGAATGTACATTTTATTTGAAAAATGTTTTAATAGTTTTAAAATATTTCTTCTCTGATAGCTTCTAGTCGAAAGCTTGCCTGTGCTTCAAAACTTGTAAAGTCTTCAAAACTCATTATACAGATAGGGGGAGTATTGATTTCTGAATAGCAGAGAAATTTCTCGAAAGGAAATAGCGGCAACATCTCTTCTGTCGAGTTGACAGATTGCATGAGATCTGTGGACGCTAAGATCTCTTACGCTAGTTTTGCTGAAAGAATAGCGACTATAACAATGTTCGGGAGAAGCGGAACAGATTCTGTGAATTCGATTATCATTTATCCTTTAAACTAGATAGATGAGACTCTCTAGTGGCACAAATTTTCAAAATCTCATGCACTTATATTTAACAAATGTCTTCCCGTGCATAAATGTTTTGATTTCAAATTAAAATTTACCCCGTGTTCTGTTTAGGGGAGCTCTGTTTTAAATGTTTAGGGGGAGACAAGATTTAAAGCCCTTTTTTGATTCCCACAAAAAAGGGGGATAAATATTCTCAAGCAAAAACATACGTGCATATGTTTATCCAGATATTGTGTAAATCAAAAAATGGAGATTGTGGATCTGTTTTTACGGATCAGAATCAAAGTTTTGATTCACACAAAATCTGCTATTACTGTACTAACACTCCACATGAAATGCGCAGCTTTCTTAGTCTGGAGTAGACATGGAGATATCCAAACTGAAACAGTGAGAGGACGCCTGAGCTGGACTGGCCAAAGATATCTTGCTAGAACAGTAAGGGGACGCCCAGGCTGGTACAACGGTTTGCTTCCAGAAGTGTAGGGAACACTAAGCTGGTTCACCAGCTTGGAGCAGGAGCGGCCCGGTGATCAAGCACAGAGGAAGGCAATGAAGTGCAGAATGGTTCAAGCGCAAATCAAGTGCAGAGTACAAGTACAGTGATCAAGTGCCGATGAATATACGAGCACAGTGATCAAGTGCAGGTCAGATCACTATGCGCAATAATCAGTTCATCATATGAATCGGAACTGATTATTATATAATCACTGGTGCTGGATTGCAGTTCTACATGGATAAGGTTTAAAGTATCCTAGAAGAACGGGCTCAATCAACCAGTTGATAAAAACTGTGTGCTTGATGATGGTTTGGCTGAGGTGTCTGAATGGATCAATAGGACAAGCAAGCAACACAGGGGCTCTTGACGAGAAGAATAGAGCCTAGCTGGTTAAGGACAAACTAGCTCAACCTAGAGCAGACCAGCTCGGAGAAGAGGAAACCTGATTGGGATATCTGGTCGAGTTGGATGCTTATGAAAGATGCTGATGGAGAATCGAAAGGCGTCTGTAGTGGAAAAAGTGTCCAGCTGGGAAGGAAACCAGCTGAGAAACCAGCTCAGAGAAGAGACCTGCTCAGTGTAATGAACAAACCAGCTCAACAATAGAAAAAAGCAGGAAAGAACATAACAAGAGCAGCTAAGTTCAAGAGCAGATTAAAGCAACCAGCTGGGAGGAGATCAGCCGAGGAACCAGATCTGGACAGACAAGCTCAGACAAACAAAGCAGTATGAACACAAACATACAAAGACCGATTTAATTGGTCCAAGCTGATTTGTTTCGTCCTGTCCACATCAGGTAAAATCAAACTGTAACGCCCCAAAAATCCATAGGACCACAATATGCATTTTGTTCATTTTATAGATTTAAAATGACATGTTGAAATGTTATGCATTGTCTGATTTCAATGATTTCAGAAAAATAGATGTGACGCAGCTGGTTCAGTGGATGACTCCAAGGGTGATGCACGAACAGTTTTTTTTAAAAGGGATTGAAAATATCTTTAAGGAGGACAAATGATTTCCTTTGAAAAAGGTTTGGTGCTTTACAAATTAAAATGAGAGGAAGGGAATTTTACTAAATTTTATAAGTGTGTCATGCTTAATTTCACAAGTAGTATGTCACTAATCCCTTTCATATAAAAACCTCTTTTGAAAGCAAGATCCTTATAATTTACAAAGAAAAATCTTTAGTGTTCTTCAAAGTATTTTCAGAGAAGTTCGTGCGTTGCTTAAAGGAGAAGATTTCTGCAGGAATCGGTTGCTGTTACAAAGCTTCGTTTAAGGCAAGTAAAAGATGATTCTTGACTCACCATTTAAAGCATATATTGATGTTTTCTGACTATTCTTGCCTATATGTTACAGTATGTTTAAAGTTCATGTTTAAAATGATTTATACATGAAAAGGAAAGAAATATGGGTTCAAATGATGTTTTGATGCTTCCAAATATTTTCCAGAAAGTTTATGATGTTTTAAAAGTACTGAGGATTCGAGTTTAATCCAAGAATGTTTATGAATGTTCTTCCTTTCAGTAGTCGTAATATCCGAATTTGATAACTATGTAATCGGAAGTTGCTAGTTGAATCAGTATAAAGTCTGATTTAATAGGCAACGGCTGATATAATGGTTGTTGTTTTGATGTTACAAATATCAAGTCAAATTTCAGCAGCTGCGTTGTTTTCGTAAAATCAGTAGTTGCACTGTTCATTCCAGCAGTTGCATTCCATTGTATATTTCAGCAGTTGCACTATTCATTGCGACTGGTATTATTTCTTGCGTCTGGTTATTTAGCGAAAATCCTTGCGTTTGGTTTCATGTATGTTAGCGCTTTTCCTTGCGGCTGGTTGATGCGTTAACGACATCGTTTCATTTATTCGTAGTCATGTCTGATAACAGATATTCTTACGTCTGTTTATTTTTATTATCAGACTTTCTTACGTCAGCTTCTTAAAGCAACGACATCGTTACACTTATTCCCAAGTGCGATGTTAGTGATTATTGTTAAGACTGGTTCAAAATAACGACGTCGTTTCCTTAAGTTGTAGCTGTCAACAGATAGTTAATATTCATTTCAGCTGGTTCCCATCTTGCGACTGGTTACTATTCATTTCAGCTGGTTCCTATCTTGCGACTGGTTTCTCTTACGACTGGTTTCATTTCAAAGATATGTTTCCAAAAGCTGAATTCGATACTCAGTAAAATTTTAAAAGTGGAAGCAAGAGTTTTTAAAAGATGGAACCCGAGGATTTTAAGAAGAAAGTTTAAAGAAAGAATGTTAAAGGAACAAAAGCTTATTTTAAGATTTACGGCAAAGATAACAGACGGTCAAAATGGGTGAGGTGAGCAGCTATCAGTTGCCCTCCCATAAAGAGAAGGGTGAGTAGTCGTCTATATTTCGATTTCCCTAACGCAAAGAAGCCAAAGGCTAAGGCTGATATCAGTAGTCACTTTATCAGGTGCAACACGGACCTAAGGAGAGCTTCTGAGCCATAAATCTAATGAAAATGATATTGATGTTGAGATTTGGGCTATTATCCCCTGTCTCCAAGTTTATGAAAGAAAGAATGAATGTTTATGAAATGTTTACGAAAGAAAATGATATTGTTCATTGACGTTCCTTTAAATTATGTATTGATCAGATGTTCACCTGCATATTTGAACTTGTTATTATTCAGGTTTACTTGTTGAGCCCTTAGGCTCACTAGCTTTTAAAATGGTTCAGGTGCGACAGCTGGAGAGCGGACAGAGGGTGAAACTTGAATCAGCTGTTGGGCGGTGTGTGTTTGTCCAAGGCCAACGTTTTCCGTGTCATAGCTGATGTTGTTTTGTTTTAGAATGTACCGGTTTAGATCAGTTGCAACAGTTGTACATTTATATAGAATATCAGCTGTTGTAAATCGCAATTGCAATTTATAATAAAGTCGGTTTTTCCGCAAATGTTTTCAGTAGTTGGCGCGCAATTGAGTGTTTTTAGATTTGTCTTTGTGTTTCCGTTTCTTTTTAAAAGTTATAAGAAATACAGCTTATAACAAATTTTCTTTCAGCCCTTCTTTTATTCAAAAATTTTTATTTACCCCAATTCGTGATTCCCGTGTGTTCGGGCGTCACATGAATATTAGATATATATAATCCAAATTGCAGTTTAGTCCCTGAAAACTTCTGTAATTGCAATTCAGTCCCCGGACAAGTGATTTAAATCACATTTCAATCCTAATAATTCAAGAACATTATATTTTAATTCCAAACTCTAAATATTCTTAAATTAAATATTCTCGGATTAAAATTAACTAATCTCGGATTATTAAAATCAAATAATCTCGGGCCTTACAATTCTCCCCCTCTATGAACTAATTTCGTCCTCGAAATCGCTTGCAGTCGGCATAACCAATCTGGATACCCAAAAGATAAAAGAATACAGAAAACTGAATAAGTCACATCAGTGAAATAGCTCTTGAAATTGATACTGCATATCTGATTCGGTCTCCCAAGTAGCTTCTTCAATACCATGTCGACTCCACTGAACTTTGACCAACTTAATAGTCTTGTCTGAGTTGCTTTTCTTTACAATCAAGAATCTGTATAGGTTTCTCAATGTAACTAAGAGTCTCGCCAAGTTCAACTTCATAAAGTTGAATAATATGGGAAGGATCAGGCTGATACTTCCAAGAAACATGGAAAACATTATGATTTCCAGACAAATATGGAGGAAGAGCGAGTCGATAAGCAAGATCGCCTATCTTCTCAATAATCTCATATGGACCAATAAAACGTGGAGATAACTTTTCTCTCTTTCCAAATCGAACTGTACCTCTGAATGGAGAAATCTTCAAGATACTCTGTCTCCCTATTCAAAATATAGAGGTCGACGTCTGATATTCTCATATTTGGCTTGTCTGTCTTGAGCTGTTTTCATTCTTTTCCGAATCAATTTCACTTTTTCTATCATTACACGGATCATATCAGGTCCAATGTCTGGTACATCCGAGATATCATCCCAATACAATTGAGATCTACACTTCTTACCATATAGTGCTTCGAATAGAGTCATCTCAATGCTTTGAATAGAGTCATCTCAATGCTTTTTTGATAGCTGTTATTATACGAAAATTCCGCAAGCAGTAGTGAATCTTGCCAGTTAGTGCCGAAATCTAGCACTACAGCTCGAAGCATATCCTCAAGCGTCTGGATGGTCCGTTCTGACTGTCTATCCGTTTGAGGATGATATGCAGTACTCAAGTGTAATTTCGTACCTAGAGCTTGTTGCAAGCTATGCCAAAAGTGTGATGTAAATCTAGGATCTCGATCTGAAATGATAGATTTAGGCACACCATGCAATCTTACCACTTCTCTGACGTAAATGTCTGCCATCTGATCGTGTCTATATGTCATTCTGTACGAAAGAAAGCATGCTGATTTCGTTAATCTGTCAATAATCACCCAAATGGCATCACAGCCTCTGGATGAATGTGGTAGCTGTGTAACGAAATCCATGGATATGTGATCCCATTTCCATTCTGGAATGGATAAGCTATGCAATAGACTACCTAGTTTCTTTCTTTCAGCTTTCACCTGTTGGCAATTTAAGCAGCGGGATACAAATTCAGTAATATCAGATTTCATCTGTTTCCACCAATACTGAATTTTCAAGTCATTGTACATCTTTCTGCCACCAGGATGAATACTGAATCTACTTCTGTGAGCTTCATTCAATATCTGTTGTTTCAACTCTGACACATCTGGAACAACAAGTCTGTTATTCACGTATAAAATATCATCAGCACTGACCCAATATTCGGATTGATGTCCAGATCTGACCATCTCAATTGACCTCTGAATATTCGGATCCATCTTCTGTGCTTCTTTGATTCTGATTAACAATTCCGACTCAGCTCGGATAGTGCAAACTCGAATAGGCTTCATATCTGTCTCAAATATCAACCCAGATGTACAACAATCTTCAATTAAGTTAGATACCCATACAACAGATCGAGAGAAAGCACATACCTTCCTGCTAAAGGGCATCAGCAGCTGCATTTGATTTTCCTGGATAATATTTGATTTCACAATCGTAATCCTTCAATAAATCAAGCCATCTTCGTTGCCGCATATTCAATTCATATTGTGAAAATAGAAATTTCAAGCTCTTATGATCAGAGTAAATCTCAAATTTCTCACCATAAAGGTAGTGTCGCCAGATTTCAATGCAAAGACGATAGCTGCACGCTCTACATCATGAATAGGGTATCGTGTCTCATGTGGCTTTAATTTTCGAAAGGCATAAGCAACGACACAACGTCTATGCATCAATACACATCCTATACCTCTATGAGACGCATCACAGTATACCACAAACTCACCTGTACCGGAAGGAATTGTCAAAACGGGTGCACTGGTAAGTCTCTTACTCAGTTCTAAGAAACTAGCTTCACAAGCTTCAGTCCAGACATACGGCATATTCTTTTTAGTCAATTGCGTAATAGGCTTGGCAATGCTGGAAAAATCCTTGATAAATCGATGATAATAACCCGCTAAGCCCATAAAACTCTGTATTTCTGGTACTGATGTCGGTCTAGGCTAGTTGATCACTACCTCTACCTTGCTTGGATCCACTGAAACTGAAATGATATGCCCAAGAAACACAACTTTCTACAACCGAAACTCACATTTTGATAACTTGGCATATAATTTCTCATTTCTCAAAGTCTGTAATATAATTCTGAGGTGTTCGGCGTGATCATGCACATTCTTGGAATAAATGAAGATGTCATCGATAAAAATAATGACAAAGTCATCTAAATATTTCTGAAACACTCTATTCATCAATCCCATAAATACTGCAGGCGCATTGGTTACACCAAAAGGCATGACAATAAATTCATAAAGACCATACCCTGTTATGAAAGCAGTTTTAGGGATATCTTCGTCACGAATCCTTAATTTATGATATCCAGATCTCAGATCGATCTTGGAATAGATAGCTGAGCCTTGCAACTGGTCAAATAAGTCATCTATTCTTGGCAATGGGTATTTGTTCTTCACAGTCGCCTTGTTCAATTGCTGATAATCGATACACAACCGCATTGAACTATCTTTCTTTCGTACAAATAGTACCGGAGTGCCCCAAGGTGAAACGCTCGGTCTAATGTACCCTTTGTCAAGTAAATCCTCCAACTGATCTTTCAACTCCTTCAGTTCAATAGGTGCCATCCTGTAAGGGGCTTTGGATATTGGTTGCGTACCTGGCATTAATTCTATACTGAAATCTTGGAATAGATAGCTGAGCCTTGCAACTGGTCAAATAAGTCATCTATTCTTGGCAATGGGTATTTGTTCTTCACAGTCGCCTTGTTCAATTGCTGATAATCGATACACAACCGCATTGAACTATCTTTCTTTCGTACAAATAGTACCGGAGTGCCCCAAGGTGAAACGCTCGGTCTAATGTACCCTTTGTCAAGTAAATCCTCCAACTGATCTTTCAACTCCTTCAGTTCAATAGGTGCCATCCTGTAAGGGGCTTTGGATATTGGTTGCGTACCTGGCATTAATTCTATACTGAAATATATTTCCCGCACCGGAGGCAACCCTGGAAGTTCATCAGGGAAAACATCGGTAAATTCTTGTACCACTGGTATATTTGTCAATGCTGGACCACATTTCAATACATCTACTGCATAAATCAAAAATCCTTCTGCCCCTTTCTGAAACAGACGGGTCATAGATAACATGGATATTAAAAGGATCTTAGCTCTAGAACCCTTACCGTAGAATTTCCATTCATTAGCCATCTCTTGTTTGAATCTAACCACTTTCTGGAAACAATCCACGGTCGCCCTGTACTTGGTTAGTTTGTCCATGCCAATAATACAATCGAAATCTGATAACCCAAGTACTATACAATACAAATCTATCTCATTTCCGTCATATTGTAGGATACAATGTCTAATCACTCTAACAGATACCAGGCCTTCACCCAAAGGTGAATAAATAGCAACAACATCAGGCAATGGCTCAGATGATAAACAATGCAACATAGCAAATCTCTCATATATGAATGTATGAGATGCACCTGTATCTATCAAAACATAGGCAGGATAACCATAAAGAAAGAAATTACCTGCTATGACATCGTCAGGTGCTGCCTGAGCCTGTTCTTCAGTAAGTGCAAATACTCGGGCTTGTTGCCTCGAAGGTTGAGTCACGATCTAGCTTCTCCCTGGTTTAGTCTGTTGCTGAGGCTGAAATGAATGCATTGATCGCCTTTCCACCTGGGGTACTGGTCGAGAATCACTATCACCAGTTGCTCTTTGAGGACATACTTTGGCATAATGACCGGGTTGACGACAGACATTGCAAATCCCTGATACTCCTAAACACTGATCAGTAGCATGTCGTCCACCACACTTACCACAATACGCTCCTGACTCACTGGATCTCTGACTGGAACCAACTTGCCTCTGGCCACTAGAACTAGAAGAACTACTGCCAGAATTCTTGAACTGTTTACCTTTAGGTCGAAATCTAGAATCCTTTCTGCCACTACTTCCACCCTCAAATATGAAAGATGGTTGCTGAAGCGATGCGGATTCTGTGGTACAGCTTCTGGTACTGACTGTTGAGGTGGCTGTGGAATGAAAGGTACTCCTCTCTGTCTCAACAATCCTGCTTCCGCTCCCTTTGCTCTATTCAGTGCATCCGCAAAGGTATTGGGTCGTCCACTGTTTACCAATGTAAACACATCTGGATTTAAGCCATTGATAATTGATCGGCCATGGCTTCATCACTTGCCGATACATGTGGGAAAATTTCAATAAACTAGAAAATTTGGCCACATATTCCTCGATCTTCAAGTGATTCTGCTTAAAATTCACAAATTCTGCTCCCCTGTCATTTCTGTAGGAGACTGGAAAGAAACGTTGATAGAATTCAGTTTTAAATAATGACCAGGTGATAGTCGTACCTCAATGTTCAAGTGCTTTCTTCGTAATAATCCACCAACTTTTGGCAACTTCATGAAGTTGATGTACTACTAATCTGATACGACGATCATCAGAGTAGTCAAGTGAATCAAACAGCTGTTCAATATCTTCAAGCCAGTTTTCATAGTCAACTGAATTCTCCGTTCCTTTCAAAGTTGGCGGTTTGAATGATTGGAACCTCTTTAGTAATGTCTCCATACGTGTAATGGTCACATCCATCACCGTAGCAGATGTACTACCTTGTTCCAGTCCAGGTACTGACACTTGTTGTTGTACATTGGTCTGTTCTGTCGGAGGGACAACCACTGTTTGTCTAGTATTTGGTCGACGAGGAGTCATATCTGATTTTCAAACAGATTAGTGCATAACAAAATATCATATATTGAATTCAATCTCATGCAATGGAATCAATCAGACAGACTCAATCTACCCCGCTCATCTATCTCAGTCCGAGAAACTTAGGCTATGATACCACCTGTTGTGGGGACTCCGGGTTGCTAATCTCATCTCAAGAGGCGAATAAATATTAATCACAATTTTATTCATCTAATTTAAGCATAAGAAAAAGAAGATACAATTTTTTTTAATATATACAGGGCGCGGGTGCGCTTAAATGATCCGAAAGTTTTCTCAACTTGATCTCCTTGCTATCAAAAGAAGTTTGCTGTTGTATAATTCTTTCATTCAACTCAAAATGCATCTATAAGAGGTAACAACATTAAACACAATCTAAACATGCATTTGAACTTCAACCTCATTATTTAGGATACATGAAGTCTCAAACATAACTAGTATTCAACGAGTAGAAAACATATACATGGTTTCTTGTTTTCGAACATGTTTGACAACCTCATATATTACAAAACTTTTTCTAAAAACTGAGTCACCATGTGCTAATCTTCATTTCGATATATCATGGTTGTCTCTGACTCGATCCTGCCCCATCTCTGACTCGATCCTACCCCACCTATTGCCATGCACACATACAAAAACACATCAATAGCCGGATAACTCCGGTGAGAATATAATTCCCAGTATAAACAACATAACATGCAATATATCATGGGCATGGATGCAATTCATGTGGAAGGAATAGGCTATTAAATCTGATAACAATAAATTTTGTTTCTTGCGATCCCGGGGAAGAAAATCTCAAACCAACCACCGACTCTCCCAATCGAGGTGGCGTCAAGTATCTCAATCCCTGACTTTGGTGCAACCATAGTGAGTCATCTAGCTCTAGAAGTAAATCTACATTCCGTGCCACTCAACTATAGCCCTCCAAACATCATTTGCACTCTAGGCTATTCAGCCCTCTATGCTTTTCAAGGTAGAGCTCAATATGAATGCAACATAATATTGATGCATTATTCTAAAATCAATCAAGGCATACATGCTAATCAAGCAAGTATAAACAAGAACATCACACAAAATCAGTCAAGAAATCAAACAAGAGCAGTAAGCATTCAAGTATGTGGTTTTGGGAATTCGAGAATCATATCTATCTCGAATGTTCTCCCCCATCTTGATTGATGTCAATTTATACCTTTCAATATCGATTCTGAAAGTGCTTCAAATCTGAAACATATATCAACAACAAGTTCATATCAAAATCAGCTCAAAGACATATCCATTACCAAGGGTAGAAATCACTACAAACCTTGATCAAAACTTTACCGATTCGTATTCTAAAGTTCTCGAGTTCGATGACCTTCAATTGAAATCTAAAAGGAAGTATAATATGATCAAAATCAGAATTTAAACCCAATCCGATACACGACTCAATCATTTTCCCCAAAACTCATCAATTTTCAAACCGACGGCGTAACGGTTAAAAATCGGTAACCCGAACTTTAAATATATCAAGATATCAATCAAATACAATCCATATCACAACCATATAATCACTATAACAGCATAAGGAATCTCGAAATCAGCAGTACCAGCAAGCTTCTTTTTCGAAAATAGCTCAAAAAATCATAACTAATTCAAACACCGAACTTTTCTCGATCCGTCTTGGATATACAATCGTTGTCCACTCAAGCACATATATATACCATCATAATCTGATTCCATAAGCATCTCAAAATCAAAGCATAGTGCAACATAATAAAACTTACATCAGAACAAAGCCTTCGACGCGAGGATCGCATATATACGATCGCTTCTATATTCTGACGGTCGGATGATGAAAATCGAAGCTTGTAAAATAACAAAAATGGGTGAAAATTATGCTGAATCTACTGCCTTCTCACGTGTAAATAGAGGTGAAGAGGTGAATATTAGATACATATAATCCAAATTGCAGTTTAGTCCCTGAAAACTCCCGTAATTGCAATTCAGTCCCCGGAGAAGTGATTTAAATCAAATTTCATTCCTAATAATTCAAGAACATTATATTTTAATTACAAACTCTAAATTCTTAAATTAAATATTCTCGGATTAAAATTAACTAATCTCGGATTATTAAATCAAATAATCCTGGACCTTACAGTTTGTATTTTCTGTCGCATCCGTGAGCCTTGTGAGGTATGTTGTTAAGATTGTGCAGGTATGTATGGAGCACGTATTTACATCTTTCGTAGAGTACGATTATATGCTTGATTATATGCTATGCACTTGAATGTGTTGTGATTATTGCCTGCATACATTTGGTAAATGATTGTACATCAGTATCGTGCATTGAGCATATTGCATTCACATTGGGCCCTGTGATCCTTTGATAACCGTTGTTCTGATGCCCTGTTTTTAGTTTCATTATCATGATGTGCTGTTGAGTTACACACTCACGATGGAGTGCACTGAGAACGCAACGAGTCACTCTCGCCCCCTCAGTTGCAGTGTCCTGGATAAATGGTGGCGGATGGTTGCAGTACACTTGGCATTCCGTGCGGTCGGTCGGGTAGCGCCCGTATGCGTGTCGACGATGAGCCACATCTATTTTCCATTGGCGGTGCCCGAGTAGCACCCGAATCCCATGACGTTGCCACAATTGATGATTACCGTTTCGATTGGCCTCTGGTGTTGGTATCCCGTTTCTTGCCACCAGACATGCATAGCATAGCATTTTTCATATTTCATACATACTTCATCTGTTGTTATACGTTGATCTACGTACTGTGGTTTGTCCCTTTGGGGCTGTTTTGTTGTGTGTTGGATTTCAGGTAGTTTAGCTGATTCGGGTGGTGTGTCATGTCAGGCCCGGTGCTCATAATACCGAAATAAGCACACAATTAACGCAAAGGCACGGAAGCTTTAAAAAGTGGTTAAAATTTTTTCTTTGGCATGAACATAAATATATCATTCAAAATACGCGTATACTCATATCGACTTTGATTCAAAAGTCGACAATAATAAACATCAACCACAAAATATATATACATATATATATATATGCATACAATATCAAATCGAATCAATAATACAAAACTACACATGGAATCCCCTGGCAATGACTCGATACAACATATATATATAACTGGGCCACTCAACACCCACAGGGTCCACCATCTGAGTCATCTCTCGGACCAGCTGATCTACCTGAAAAGCCTGCAATGGCCAAGCACACGGCCAAAGCCGCCAAGGGAAAACAAACGAGGTCAAACCTAAGTATGAAGAGCAATTATACAACAACTATCAAATAACGTATGTAACATATAATATCGTGCAATGCATGAAGGATACCAAGAAATCATCGAAGCTCAAGGCACAACGACTCTGCTGGAAGAACAAGAATCTCAGTGGCCATGCACAGTACCATAAGAACAATGACTAACTCAACCCATGGTGCACTAAGCTCAAGAGAGTGTGAGAGCTACCCAGTCAGTCCTATAGCAGCACAACCGAGAGTGTGGTAGCTACCCACTCCGTCCATAGAGGTACAACCGAGAGTGTGGGAGCTACCCACTGTGTCTCAGGCCTTATAAACAGAACGCTTCCTGGTAATCACAGATCAACAACATCATGTGGAAAACAAGGGAGGAGATCAATATGAAATGCGTGTATACAAAGCCAATAGTTTGCAACATACAGCTATATAGCATAAGCAAAACATCTCCAGAATCACACGAATGCATAAAACAGAACAGCTCAGGCTCTACCATGCGATACTAGGCTTAGCAACTCAGCTCACAGCCACAGGCACGACAACATACTCAAAGTAAACAACACAGCTACTCAGTACATGTATAATATAGCTACGACAGCTCAACACGTACACAGCTCAGACAACAACATGCTTAACACGGTTCAGCATCATCACAGAAGGTTACATCAACACGTCATACACACCACAATGTTACGGCAGCTCAGCACACAACCACAATATGTTCACATGCTTATCTCAAAGCTGTAAATATAAGCTCATATTCGTACTATGCGGATCTTTTCAAAATACCTCAACAAAGCTCACGGTCAGAGCAGCTCACAGCACAGTTGACACACAAATCATGGCCAACAGCTTATAATGGAGAAACAAGCCAGAAGCCACAAGATAGGCTCTAATCTGCCAAGATACCTAAGAAAATCAATTTTGTTTCAAGCTCAACGGCTCATGACCGAAGCTCCAAACACGAGAGCTTCTACATGACCTCACAGTTCAGTCTAGCTCAAGGTAAGAACAACTAAGGTTTAAAAAAGCACTAAAAGCCTTGGTTACCTGAAACAAAGCTCAACTCGGTCGGAAATCCTGAAACACAACTCACGCAGCTTCTATTCGATTTCCTCAGTCCGACTTCCTCACGACTCCAAACTAGTGCAGAAATGTCGATCTTGAAGAGAGGTTTCCAATGGAGGTACCCTTACTCAAAACTGACCGGCCAATCTTCGGCGATCTGGAAAATACTAGGTCGGTTGAACAGTGACCACGAGGGTTTGGAAAATATCTAACGGGAGCTTCTGAAGAATAGAAGGAAATGAGTGGTCTATAAATGACTAAGTGTCGATCAACGAGAGGGTTTATATACTAAAGCTCTTCAGCTCATGGCTACAATGATAATAGATCAGCTCGAACCTCAACACTGTATTCAGCCCAGCAAATGCAGCTCAGCCTACGCATTCAAACCACCTCTCGCTCCCAATAGCTCAGCTCTCATTTGTTCAGCTTTCGCAAGCTGTTCAGCTTTTACGTACTAGTCAGCATAAGAACCACACTCAGCCTCGCGCAAACAGATCGCGCGCCCTCCAGCACAAGAGAAACGATCAGCTCTCACCAAAGCTGACCACCACCAACAGCTCTCATCCAAATCTAAAAACACAATCGGCTCTCGCCTAAGCTGTGCATCACCATCTGCTTATGCCTAAGATGATTTCACCAACCAGCACAGCACGACACCCGTAATCTGGTCCTTCAGCTCATGGCACCCAGAACATCCCTAAGGTGAATCCAGCTTACGCTCATATAGAAAAATCCAGCTGTTCGCCTCAATGTTGTTGTCCCAAAACAGCTCGCTACAGAAAATTCGATCAACAACAACAAAGAAGTTCATCTCAGAACTGTTCCACTCAGATCAGCTCGCACCTGATCTGTTCCATGCCAAACTTGATACGAAGGTCACCAACAGATTACACTAGTACTGTTCTTCTCCATCAGCTTGCGCCCAAATCAGACTGCACACCAACTTGTGCCACCTCAGGTCAGATCACACCCTATCAATCAGTTCAGGATTCTCTATCCAGCTTACAATAGCCAAACACCCTGCGATACTCTCAGATCGTAGAACATAAACTTGGAACATCCCATGATCTTATATCAACACAGAGCATTCAGCTCAGCTTACGCTCTCCAGAACAGTAAGCGCTATAAAAGCTCAGCTTACACCGCTACAGCAGCATCAACTTGTGAACTCAGCATGAATAACCACAACACAGGACTCACCTATCAGCTTGGACTCGATCTGATCCAGCTCACAATTACACAACAATCTTCTAAGCTGAACCTCTCATACTGTAATACCAGCGCACTATGAACTGATACAATTCCCCATGAAACACCAATCAACTCACACCGGTGCTGATCTAAACTGCAACCCGAAGCAGTTTCCTCCATCAGCTTATCACAGGACCTAAGATCAGCTTGCATCCAAGCTGATCCATCTCAGTTGATACCTCCCTAGGATGAAAGATCACGATTAGTTAACCAAGACTGGACTGATTAGGCCGTTAATCATCTTGGCTAATCACACTGTCAGGCCTCTGCTCACAACAGAGTAAAATCACATAAAAACAAGCGGAAGCTAGGGTAAAATTTTTGCTTTTGTCCTGACGGTTTAAAACAATATAATTTAAAATACGACAATACTCAAAATAGATATCCCAGTTTAACAAAACCACCACAACAAACGGTACAACATAACATGTATCAAATACCTGGTAACAACCACAACTGAGTATCACAAGATACAAAAAAAGCACAGGGCATCCCCTGGCTAACAATACTGATACATAAATATATGCTATACGCTACTGGGATACTCTAACCACCTCCTGGGGCGCCTCTAGCTGGGTCAGCGCCACGACCAGCTGAATAACCTGGGAAACCTGAACAACACAACAGGCAAGGAAAAAAACCAAGCCCCAGAGGGACATGGGGTCAAACCCCAGTACGGAGAGCAACTATAAAACAGCAAGAATAAAATGCAGATGCTATGCATGAGACCAGGGAGAACAGCCGGAGGCTACAACCAAGGAAGGGAGCCAAAGAACTCAATGCACAGCTCAACGGAATCTGCAACAAACAGTGGCCACGGGGTGTGTTCAAAGTGTGCTAATGAGCCACTCGCCTTGACACCACACCCGAATACCATATGCATAAAACAGCTCGACCTGCCGTTGCCCAACCTCTGAACTGTTCTAGTTAACCACTCGGCGCATAGGGGCTAACAAACCCAGCAGGGA
Source organism: Dorcoceras hygrometricum (assembly GCA_001598015.1). Lineage (NCBI taxonomy): Eukaryota > Viridiplantae > Streptophyta > Magnoliopsida > Lamiales > Gesneriaceae > Dorcoceras > Dorcoceras hygrometricum. The sequence goes on from KQ986753.1 coordinate 115,153, forward strand.
GATGAGAGTGCGGTATCGCCGCTCGCCCTCGCATCCTGGTAATAATAGAGCAACAACAACGAAACAATGGCTGCAAAAGCTGAAATGAGATGATAATACGTGTATGCAACATACTGGAATAACAAGCATAAATCATATGCACAACAACAATCGCACACAACAATAATCACGACCATCTCATGAAACAGCAACTTCACAATTGCAATTACACACAACAGCCCTCAAATCAGCAACTACAAATTATCCCAGCCATACACACGCTGCATTTACAAGCTCAACCAGTACCTTAATTCTGTGCAAAGATTACCACAACAAGGAGCCTGAGAGATCTGGTTGAAAACCTGCTAAAACACACGTCGCACAGATCTCAGACTACACAGAAGGTCACTGCAATAACAATAACTTACGGCTGGGAGTTATACACTATAACCAACGATCAATCATCCTAATAAACTCAACAGGAAGCTTAAATAAAGGCTAAGGCTAAGACCTCAACAGCAAATCGAAGTTCTACCTGCACGCACAAACACACGGCCGGAGACAGCAACTTCGCGATCTCGCTCTAGCCAACTACAACCTCCACAAAGGGGTATAGGATGAAAGAGCTTCTCTAAAGGAGTCCAACGCTACCTAGAACGTCTAAAATGATGGCCGGAAACGATGGGAATTCGATGGAGAAACTCACGGTGAACAGTGTTCTAGGGTTCGAAGCGAAGAACAACAATCGGGGGAAAATTTCTATAAGTATGGGATCTGGTTAATGAAAACGAAGACCACACCTTCTAATATAAATACACACATGAAATATGTTTAAAACATTCACCGACACAATCAGCCGACGCTAAAGATGTTCCCAAATCAGCAGCTGGATAAACCAACAGCTGGTCACTAACCCAACGGCTGAATATGCGCTACAACAGATTCCTAATGCTGGACACTAAAAACTGCCAACAGCTGATCAAACACCGCGTGAAATCTTGCGACAGCTGATGCCTACCAAAAAATCAACAGCTGGTTAAAGAGCTCTACCCCAAAACGACGTCGCTCAAGTGGTACATCTTCCGTGCACCAGGATTAACACTGTGTCTACTGTAGTGCGCTTCCCGAAGGATCTCCTCCTTCAAATCAATGAGGTTAGGCACAACCAGCCTACCACGAAACCTCAAGCAACCATCAGAAGAAACAGAATAATCCTCAAGTTCTCCAGCCCTGACCTTCAACTTCAACTCGTGGATGGAAGGATCAGTCCTTTGAGCCACTCGAATACTAGAAACAATCTGTAGCTCCACTTGAAAAGAAGAAACCACGACACAATCCTCAGCCGGGTAGAATCTCCAACCAGTAGTATTAAGATGCTCCTGATCCTTAGAGATATACAACAAAGCAAGCATCTCACTACCCTTCCTGCTCAAAGCATCGGCCACTACGTTCGATTTCCCAGGCTGATACTTGATCTCGCAAACAAAGTCCTTTAGCAGCTCCATCCAACGACGCTGTCTCATATTCAAGTCAGGCTGCGAAAACAGATACTGCAAACTTTTGTGGTCCGAGTACACCAGAAATTGCTCGCCATACAGGTAATGACGCCAGATCTTCAACGCAAAGACCACGGCTGCTAGCTCCAAATCATGGACTGGATAACGAGTCTCATGCGGTTTCAACTGCCGCGAGGCATACGCAATGAATCGACCATTCAGCATCAAAACACATCCCAATCCATTGAGTGAAGCTTCAGAACAAACAACGAAACCACCTGATCCGGACGGCAGAGCCAACACAGGTGCAGTAGTCAGCTTCTTTTTGAGCAATTGAAACGCATTCTCGCATTGCTCAGTCCACACAAACCGCTTGTCCTTCTGAGTCAATTGATTCATTGGCTTTGCTATGCTAGAAAATACTTCAATGAAACAACGATAATAGCCAGCCAGACCCAAGAAACTGCGAATCTCCGACACATTCCTGGGACGCTCCCAGTTCAAAACAGCATCGACCTTACTGGGATCAACAGAAATCCCCTCGGCTAAAATTACGTGACCCAAGAATACGACGCGATCCAGCCAAAACTCGTACTTGGAGAATTTAGCATGCAGCTGCTGGTCTCTCAACGTCTGAAGGACAATTCTCAGGTGCTCCTTATGCTCCAAAGGAGTCTTAGAATATACCAAGATGTCTTCAATGAACACTATCACGAACTGATCTATGAACTCTCTGAAGACCCGGTTCATCAGTTCCATAAAGACTGCAGGCGCGTTGGTAAGCCCAAAAGGCATAACCAAGAACTCAAAATGTTCGTACCTTGTACGAAAAGCAGTCTTTGCGACATCTTGATCTCTTACTCTCAGCTTATGGTACCCTGAACGCAAGTCAATCTTTGAATACACCGCAGAACCTTGCAGCTGATCAAACAGATCTTCGATCCTGGGTAAAGGGTACTTGTTCTTAACAGTCGCCTTATTCAACTGGTGGAAATCAATGCACATCCGCATTGAGCCATCCTTCTTCTTCACAAACAAAATGGGCGCTCCCCACGGCGACATTCTAGGTCGGATAAAACCTTTCTCCAGCAAGTCATCCAACTGCACCTTGAGTTCTCTCAACTCCGCAGGCGCCAAACGATACGGGGCACGAGAAATCAGAGCTGTGCCAGGCACCAGCTCAATGCTGAAGTCAATCTCCTGCCTCAGAGGAAAACCAAGAATCTCCTCCGGGAACACATCGGGAAAATGTCGCACCACGGGAACGTCACTAAGCTGCACATGAGAAGAAGAAGACGCATCCAAAGCATATATCATGAAACCAGCATTCCCTAAGGACAAAAAACTGAACATCTCCATCGCTGAGACTAACGGAATCTTCGATCGAGAATCCTGGCCATAGAAGTCCCACTTCTCGCCAGACAAAGGCCTAAAACGAACAATCCCATGGAAACAATCCAAGGAGTCCCTATAGTTGGACAACACGTCCATCCCAACAATACAATCGAAATCACACAACATCAGACAGATCAAATTTGCCACCAACACATGCTCTCCAAATCTCAAAACTCCATCTAACAAAACCTCCTGGGAGAACAGGCTCACACCGCCAGGGGTAGAAACAGAAACATCATCGCGCAAAGGGATGGTATGCAAACCATGCTCAATAACAAACGAATCAGAGATGAAAGAATGCGATGCACCGGTGTCAAACAACACACGTGCAGGAAAATCGAAAACAAGACATGTACCTGCGATCACCTTGCTCGGCGTCTCCTCCACCTTCTTCCTAGTCATGACGTTGGCCTGAGCATGCTGGGGTCCAGAATAGAACGGCTGAGACGACTGTCCGAATCGCGATGGACCAGGCTGCTGGAACGGCCTGAACGGAGTCTCACCAATCCTGGGCTGCTGAAACTGAGGGGAACGACCCCTAGACGGTCCTCCACGACCTTGAGGCAGGGCTGCGGCTGGCTGTGATCCAGCTGACGGACACACCCTAGTGAAATGCCTATACTGACCGCAAAGATTGCAGGAGCCCTGCACACCGACACGCTGGGTAGAAGTATGCTTTCCACCACAATAACCACAGAACTCAGCCCGAGAACCACTGCTACTCGAGCTACCTGAACCAGACGATCCAGAACAAGATTTCTTCTTGAACTGTTGACCGCGGGGTCGAAACCTCTGACTGCCAGACTGCTGTGCCACCTACGGCTGCTGCTGCTGCTGGGGATGATGGGCTGACTGGGAAGACTGCAAAGACTGTGCCCCCTGAACAGCGGGACGGCCACGCTGCGCCACCAGATGCCTACGAGCACGACGACTCCGCAAACCCTCCTCAATATCTATAGCACTATCCACTGCTTCAGCATAGGTCTTGGGTTTGCTTGTCAGCACCATCTGATACAGTTCCTCATTCAAACCCTCTAAAAATCTGGTCCTCTTGGCCCTCTCCCGGCTAGAAACATGTGGTACGTACGCCAACAAAGAAGAAAACTTCCTAGCATACTCACGAACAGACATCGAGCCCTGCTCCAGATGATCAAACTCCCGCTCATGGGCATTCACATACGACTCAGGAACATACTCCTGCCTAAAAGTCTCGCAAAATCTGTCCCAAGTAATCCCAACGCCGGTCTCCAACAAAGTACTAGAAGCACCTCGCCACCAGCGCTCTGCACCCTTTCTAAGCTGAAGGGTCACCAAGCTCAGCCGAAGCTCGTCGTCATACTGGACATGATCGAAAAGACCAGTGATGTTCCGAAGCCACGAATCTGCATCCTCGCTCGACTCATCGCCATTGAAAACCTGAGGATTCATCCTCTGAAACCTTGCTATCACAATGTCCATTCTCTCTACAGGGGTAGGCAAAACCTCAACCTCCTCCTCTTCATCACGGCTACTACGAGTACGACTAGGAGCACTACGCCGATCCTCATTCTGCCCTGCTGATTCCTCAAACTGTCCCCTACCTCTACCACGACGTCTAGGCGGCATCTACGAACACTCAACAGGATAAGGCAACAGTGAACAGATACAGCATAGATATCACAACAATATGCAGCACATAATCACATAGATCAAGCACATGCAACACAGGACACTGTGCCTAGACTCAAGTGTGATCAAAGAAATTGAGCTTATCCCAGCTTAAGCTCTGATACCAAAAATGTCAGGCCTCGTGCTCACAACAGAGTAAAATCACATAAACACACACGGAAGCTACTAAAAAGCGGGTAATATTTTTGCTTTTGGCCTGACGGTTTAAAACAATATAATTTAAAATACGACAATACTCAAAATAGATATCCCAGTTTAAAAAAACCACCACAACAAACGGTACAGCATAACATGTATCAAATACCTGGTAACAACCACAACTGAGTATCACAAGATACAACAAAAGCACAGGGCATCCCCCGGCTAACAATACTGATGCATAAATATATGCTATACGCTATTGGGATACTCTAACCACCTCCTGGGGCGCCTCTAGCTGGGTCAGCACCACGACCAGCTGAATAACCTGGGAACCTGAACAACACAACAGGCAAGGAAAACAAACCAAGCCCTAGAGGGACATGGGGTCAAACCCCAGTACGGAGAGCAACTATAAAACAGAAGTAAACAGCAAGAATAAAATGCAGATGCTATGCATGAGACCAGGGACAACAGCCGGAGGCTACAACCAAGGAAGGGATCCAAAGAAATCAATGCACATCTCAACGGAATCTGCAACAAACAGTGGCCACGGGGTGTGTTCAAAGTGTGGTAATGAGCCACTCGCCTTGACACCACACCCGAATACCAGATGCATCAAACAACTCGACCTGCCGTTGCCCAACCTATGAACTGTGGTAGTTAACCACTCGGCGCATAGGGGCTAACAAACCCAGCAGGGAGATGAGAGTGCGGTATCGCTGCTTGCCCTCGCATCCTAGTAAGAACAGAGCAACAACAACGAAACAATGGCTGCAAAAGCTTAAATGAGATGATAATACGTCTATGCAACATGCTGGAATAACAAGCATAAATCATATGCACAACAGCAATCGCACACAACAATAAACACGGCCATCTCTTGAAACAGCAACTTCACAATTGCAATTACACACAACAACCCTCAAATCAGGAACTAAAAATTATCCCAGCCATACACACGATGCAGTTACAAGCTCAACCCGTACCTTAATTCTGTGCAACGATTACCACAACAAGGAGCCTAAGATATCTACACAGAAGGTCACGGACATAACAATAACTTACGGCTGGGAGTTATACACTACAACCAGCGATCAATCATCCTAATAAACTCAACATGAAGCTTAAATAAAGGCTAAGGCTAAGACCTCAACAGCAAATCGAAGTTCTACCTGCACGCACAAACACACGGCCGGAGACAGCAACTTCACGATCTCGCTCTAGCCAACTACAGCCTCCACAAAGGTGTTCGATTTTTCTATTTCAAAGGTTCTTTTAAAATGTTTTGGTTTCTCAGTCTTATGCAAACTTCTCAGCCACAAATAAATGTGCGGAAATAGGCCGATTAGTTTGTGAACAAAGTACAATGCGTAAACTCAAAATATAACTGCGTAAATAAAAGATAGGGTCGAGAGTTTGTTTCTGGAAGTTCGGATATAAATATCCTACGTCTCACCTTCTTCCTCCTCGGCAGGTATCACTAGAAGACTTTGATACAAGTAGACAATCTACAAGCACCCGATCCCAAAGCCAACAGCCTTGAGAACTCCTAGCACTTCACAATGCTTCACGCAGACTAGCTGCTGGTTTACAAGATTTATAACGTTTTACGAACTTCTTAAAAGACAGTTCGTTTACTGACTCTATCAAATATATCAATGAGAACACAAAGCTAGAGACTGTAAATTGACTCGAAAGTTTATCTAATGAAGATCAAAACGAAATGTTCTTCGAGTCTTGAGCTTTTTGAAATATCAACGAAGAGAAAGCTCTGTTTCAATTTTGGCAGCGTTATAGCAAAGATAGAATAGCGATGTGATGTTCTTCAAAGCCGCTGCTGATATTTATAGGCTTCGACTGCAACGGTAACATTAAATCCTCCAAAGGAAATAAATCCCGTTTGAATTACTGCCAAAATAGTACACCGTAATCTCTGCTCCACTGCAAGGTCAAACTCTCATCCACAGAGCCAATTTGTCTTCTTTCCATTTTTGTGCAAGCATAGAGAAACGGCCACTGTATACTGTACTATTCATCCAAAATAGTACCTAACTTGTTTCCTTCATTCCAGGCAACTGTACGATCCAACAAATCTTTTCTATAAGAGCAAACGATCGTATTTCAAATACTTATAGCTTGCGCCTGAAATTACTTTGGAAATCAGCACTAATATTCACCTTCGTTGTCAAAATCTTCGACTGGAAAAACGCTTAGAAGAATTCATCTGCTGATAAGCATACGCGTTTTTCCATCTGCTGATTCCTTTAGCAATAAAACGATGTCGTGTCAACTTATTCAAGTGACGCCGTTTTGCTATCATCGAAATACATCTGCTGAAAAACAACAAGTAGCGCATCTGCTGAAATAATACTTCTGCTGAAAACTCTAAGCCAATACGCTGTCGTTCCAACTAAATCAAACGCTGTCGTATCGCAATCTTCAACAAATAGACTAAGCAACTGCTGAACTACTTCAACAAAGTATCTGCTGAACATTTCTTCTGCTGATACGAAACAGTGCATCCCACGACGTCGTTCCAACTTGTCAAAACGCTGTCGTTTACACTTCTTAGCAAAAACACGATAGAACTCAATTCGAATACCATCTGCTGAATCTTCACGAATAACTGCTGTAGCTCTTCAAGAAGGTATCTGCTGAACTGTAACTGTGCATACCAACGACGTCGTTCCACCTTATCAAGACGCCGTCGTTTAGCACTCCTCCAACTAATCAACTGCTGATCTCTTCATGAAAACTACAACTGATAAGATAGCACTTGTTGAATGCGACAACTGATCGATCAATCCATTTTGTCTTTTTGTTATCACCAAAACCTAATAAATATTGTTCTAACAGGTGTATAGGATGAAAGAGCTTCTCGAAAGGAGTCCAACGCTACCTCGAACGTCTAAAATGATGGTCGGAAATGACAGGAATTCGTCGGAGAAACTCACGGTGAACAGTGTTCTAGGGTTCGAAGCGAAGAACAACAATCGGGGGAAAATTTCTCTAAGTATGGGATCTGGTTAATGAAAACGAAGGCCACACCTTCTAATATAAATACACACGTGAAATCTGTTTAAAACATTTACCGACACAATCAGCCGACGCTAAAGATGTTCCCAAATCAGCAGCTGGATAAACCAACAGCTGGTCACTAACCCAACGGCTGAATATGCGCTACAACAGATTCCTACTGCTGGACACTAAAAACTGCCAACAGCTGATCAAACACCACAAGAAATCTTGCGACAGCTGATGCCTAACGAAAAATCAACAGCTGGTTAAAGAGCTCTACCCCAAAACGATGTCGCTCAAAACCACGGAGAAATTTGATCTCTAAAACTGCACGTGAGAGCTGAAAACCAAAAGCGTTAAAAGCTGGAGAAATCTGGAACTAACGCTACTAAGATCTGAACAATCAACAAACGCGTTAATCGCTAAAACGACGTCACACAGCACCACGGGTGAAATCTGATTGCTAAATCTAAACACAAATCTCAAGCCACAGATCTCTCCCGCAAGCGTTCACCAAAACGGCGCCGTAGCAGCTTATCAAAACGACATCGTATTGCGCTCAACACAAAACACGCGGGGCAGATCTCTATATACAAGCGCAACAGATCTCACCTAACTATGCAACATCCAGACCTCACGAAACGACGGCGTATAGATCTCCTGCGATACTAAATACACGGTGCTACCAGATTTCACCAAACCGATCAGCTTTCACCACAAAATCAGATTTCTCTTTCGAAAACTCAAAATTACGAAAACTTCCAGAATTCCTTAAAAACCGATTAATCCAACAATTAATCTTTATTACAATTTCAGGTCTCACACACACTCCTCACATTCTTTAAGAAATTTCGTCCTCAAAATCAAAAGCAACAGTCGGCACAACCAAAACAGATCACAACACAGACTAAAAACCAATACAAATTCAAACAAAACACCGGGTTGAACTCTGTACTAAAAAATGAGGCTACTCTTGCCACCTCAAGGTTGCCACTGCTAAGGTAACCTCTTCTCTACCACACCAACTCCACTGCACCAAAACCCAAGGCATGTTCTTATTCCTCAATTGTTTCTCCTTTCTGTCAAGAATTCTCACTGGATATTCAATACATCATAGGGTATGGTCCAGCTCAACTTCATCATTACACAGCACAAAAGGATATCTGGCTCGCATTTCCTCATCTTAGAAACATGAAACTCATCATGCATCGATAACAACTCAGCCGGCATCCGCAATCTGCACGCCAAAGATCCAATCTGTTCGAATACTCTCATATAGTATGATGAATCTAAGAGTTAACCTACCCTTCATTCTCAAGCCATCACAATCTAGAAGGAGAAACTCGCAAGAAACACATGACCATTAACCGGAAACTCCAAAAATCCACACCATATAAGTACAATCTGTCTTGGAGATTTCGCATAGCCTTCACTCTTGATCAAATCAGATCCTCTTGGTCCTTCACATGCTGCACAAATTATGGCGAAGACCACTTATTTTCCTCCACTTCTTCAATTTTATAGAGCGATCTGCACTTCTTACCGTGCAAAACCTCAAAGGATGTCATCCCGAATATAACTTGGTAGCTAACACAACACGAAAACCCTACCAAGAGAAGGAATTCCTGTCAACCACCATCGAAATCCATCGCTATTTCTCGTATCATGATTTCCATAATCTGCAGGGTCAGCTCGGATTGGCCATCTGGTTGGGTGATAAGCTGCTCTCATAGCCAATCAAGACTCCAAAGCTATCTGCAAGCTCTTCCAACCTCGAGAAGTACACCAAGAATCCTTGTCAAACCCCGTCGAAACTGGCACACCATGCAATCTCGCTACATGGTTGATGTACCACCTCATCATCTTCTTCAAAGAGCCTTCCACACCAAAGGAACATAGAATCGGCTGCCTTAAACGGTCTATTGACTTCTACCGAAAATGTCTCACAACCTCGGCCCAAACGAGGTAAATGGGTAACTAATTCCTTGGAGCACACTTAGACGCATAAGCATAGGAACACACCAAAAAACCTCTTGATCCTAAGGGTACAATCAACCCAGGGACAGTAGACAAGCATGCCCTAAGCTGACTCCAGCATAGGTTAGCTTACCAAACTACACATTCAACTCGGACCAGCACGGGCAAACGATCGGCAAGGACTCTAACTATTACTCAGCTCCCAAGTGCTATCAGTTCAGCTTAGCACCAGCGTCACTACTGAAATCAATATCTCGAACAGTGGGATGTCACTAACACCTAGCCTCAAACTTAACAACCCAAAATAGCACTATCTCACGGGACATCCAACTCATACTGGTAGGAGTATCAAAAAACACCACATAACACAAACAAAGTGGGGTAAAATCAACCCACACTCAAACACAAATTGATCATAGAAAAAGTGTGTGATGTTCTCGTGTCAACACAATACTCACTCAGGATAATCCAAAAGCGAAGCAAATACCTGCCATCACTCCTTTGGCTAATCTTCTAAGCTGAACCTAGATACTTCCGACGGCTGATAACCTGATCGCTAAGGCTAAGCAGGGTGATGCGGTATCTGCAAAGAACCTCCAGAAGGACTCTGCTGCGACAGGTTAGAACGCTGTCCCCTGGCAGAAGGACACACCCTCGCAAAATGTCCAATCTGCCCACAAGCATTGCAACCGCCTTGCACTCCAAGAAACTGAGATGTCAGATCTCTTCCTCCACACCGACCACAGAACCCTAACCTCGAACTCTTCCACCAGAACTCTCCGACCCAGAAGAACTCATACGGTTCTCTTGAAATTCTTCCCTATCAGCCTGAACCACTGACTGTTCGAATTGTGGTGCCTAAGAAGGCGGCGAAGGAGGCACCCCAGACGGCACAGGGGAAACATTCTGTCCAGCTGTCCGTTGAACCCGAGCTTGTCTATTCGAGTGACTCTCCTCAATTTTTTTATCTCTCGGCTCACGACATTAGCATAAGTATAAGGGGAACCTACTATCACCAATGGGAAGAGATCCAATCTCAGACCCTCTACGAACTTGTTGCGCTTTGCCCTCTCCGAGCTAGCAACGTGAGGACGTAGGTGAGAAGGGAATAAAACTGTCTAGCGTACTCAGCCACATTCGTATCCCCTTGCACCACGTTATCGAACTCCCGCTCGTTGGTGTTGTAGAAAGGGATCTACTCCTGACGAAAGGCAGCACGTAAACTCTCCCACGAGATCACCGTTCCCATCTCTGTCATCACTATGGAAGCACCCCCTTTACAAGCGCTGTGCATGTTCCCTTAGTTGGAACGTCACCAAACTCAATCTCCTCTCCACATCATACTGCACGCGGTCAAACAATCCTACCATGTGCTCAAGCCATCCATCGGCTGCAAGTCCACCGCAACAACAGTGAAGGTAGGAGGATTAATCCGCTGGAATCTAGCCATAACCAGCTCAATATCATCTATTTGTCTAGTCAAATGCTCCACCTCAACCTCTGTCTCCTCGCACGATGGTTTAAAGGAACACTCGGCTGAGCAACATCCTCCTCACTATCCGAAACTCTCGCCTCATCTACAACCTCCCTACCAGCTCTACCTCTACCTCTCCTCTGCGGCATCTAAGAGGCACATCAACTGTAAGCACAAAAAAAGGTAATCAAGTAGTCAAGCACATGCAGGAGGACAATCACTGTGCCTATACTCGAGCGTGATAGAAAATAATCGAGCTTATCCAGTTTGAGCTCTGATACCAAAATGTTAGGCCCGATGTTCATAATACCGAAATAAGCACACAAGTAACGCAAAATCACGGAATCTTTAAAAAGTGGTTAAAATTTTTTCTTCGGCCTGAACAGAAATATACATTCAAAATACGTGCATACTCAAAATATCGACTTTGATTCAAAAGTCAACTGTAATAATCATCAACCAAAAAATGTATATATGTGCATACAATCCCAAATCGAATCAGTAATACACAACTCTACAGGGCATCCTCTGCAATGACTCGATACAACATATATATATAACTGGGACACTCAACACCCACAGGGCTCCACTAGCTAACTCATCTCTCGGACCAGCTGATCTACCTGAAAAACCTACAAAGGCCAAACACACGGCCAAAGCATCCCCAAGGTAAAACAAACGAGGTCAAACCTCAGTACGAAGAGCAAGCATACAACAACTATCAAATAACGCATGTATCATGTAATGTTGTGCAATGCATGAAGGATACCAAGAAATCATCGGAGATCAAGGCATAGAAACTCTGCTGGAAGAACAAGAATCTCAGTGGCCATGCACAATACTAGAAGCACAACGACTATCTCAACCCGCTGGTGCACTAAGCTCATGAGAGTGCGGGAGCTACCTAATACGTCTCATAGCAGCACAACCAAGAGTGTGGGAGCTACCCACTCCGTCTCATAGCGTACAACCATGAGCGGGGGAGCTACCCACTCCATATTAGGCCTAATGAACAGAACGCTTCCTGGTACTCATAGATCAACAACAGCATGCGGATAACACGGGAGGAGCTCAATATGAAATGCGTGTATACAAAGCCAACAATTTTCATCATACAGCTATATAGCATAACCAAAAATCTCCAAAATCACAAGAATGCATAAAACAGAACAGATCAGGCTCTACCATGTGATATTAGGCTTAGTAACTCAGCTCACAGCCACAGGCAAGACAACATACTCAAAGTAAACAACACGGATACTACGTACACCCATAAAATAGCTATGGAAGCTCAACACGTAGACAGATTAGACAACAACATGCCTAACATGGTTCAGCGTTCACATAGAAGGTTACAACAACACAGCATACACAATAAAAGTCTACGGCAGCTCAACTCACAACCACAATACGTTCACATGCTTATTTTCAAGCTGTAAATATAAGCTCAGATTCGTACCTTATGTAGATCTTGTCAAATACCTCAACAAAGCTCAGGATCAGAGCAGCTCACACTGCATTTGACGAAAATCTCATGGCCAACAGTTCAGGTGGAGAAAACACGCTCCAAGATACCTAAGAAAATTAGTTTTGGTTCAAGATCAACGGCTCACGACGGAAGCTTCAAAACACGGCCAGCTTCTACATGACCTGTGAGGACTATCATTTGCTAAGTACGATTAATTGGCTAATTAGATTTGGTTTGGAATTATCTAATTGAGTTTCTAAGTATCGGGTTTTCATATTTGAGGATTTGATGATTTTTAGAATTTCAGTTTTTAGCGAAATCTGGATGCTCAGATGTGCCCTTGTGTGTTTGCGTGATTTGTTGCAAGCAGGGAGCAAAGCACTGTCATTTTGAGCGCTGATCAGATGTTGCGTTTCGGGAGGTAATGCGACGTCGTATTGTGTTTTCAGTAGTAGCGTGACCAGATGTCAACGTTAGTCAACTCAGCAGTGAGAGTGTAGTGGGCGTGAACAGCTGTGAGCTTTTGCACGAGGAAGCCAGCAATGGCTAGTGGTTTCTAATTGTTCAGATGTCAACGATGGTCAACGGTGCTGATTGATGAATTCAGCAATGACCAAGATCTGAGGAGAGCCAACGGGATTTGATGCTACGTCATTTTGATAATTTAGCACGACGTCGTTTGCTGTTGCGTTAGTGGAGCGTAGAAAGATCTGATTTACCACAGCTGAGCCAGCTATGATTTAGCGCTCAATTCAGTTGCGAGAGACTTCTGCCATAGAATGAAAGCTGTTTTGTACCAAGATCTGAGTTGGTGAGATATCTGAATTAGTCGATGATGACTTCTGTTGTAGCTTTGACTGGGGATTTAAATGCAAGTGCTGATCGACACTTAGAGCATTTTAATATCTTAGATTTCCTATCTTCTTCCCCGATAATCCTCGATAACTACTGTTCATTCGAACCCTATTTCCTTCGATTGCCATCGTTGTTCGCCGCCGTTTGGAGTAAGATTGGTAGCTCTGAGCTCGTCTTCTCTAGGGCTTTTGATTAGTACCAGTTTTTGAGACTGGCGTCGCCGGATTTGAGGAACGTGAAGTTGCTGTAGTGCTGGAGAGTCTTCACGATTGTGGACCAGTAGTTCTTCTGTTCTTTGACAGCTTTGAGTAAGCGATTCTTTTCCTCTTTAAGCTTCGTATGAGAGCTGAGTAGTGCTCTGTAGGAGCTAGTTAGCCGAGTTAAGCTACCGGACTTTAAAATTTAAGCTGTTGAGTTCAGATTTGAGCTAATTGCTAGATACTTTGACAGACTTGATCTTGTATTAGCATCTGTTGAGTTGCTGTGGAGCTGCTTGGGCAGTAGACTTGAGTTGGTTGCTGTGCCTTCTGTTGTGTAAGATCTGTTGAGGTTTGAGGTACGAATTGAGCTATGTATTAAGCAGTTTTTGATATCAGCTTTGGGAATATTCCTATTGTGTGTTAACTGTTGTGTTCTGCATTGATTGCTGAATTATCTGCTTCTGTGCTCATTGCTGTTTGTGTGTGTGATGTATGCATCGATTAATCATGAGTCTGCTGTGCATTCATACATGCATATTGAGCCTGATTCTATTGAAAGCTGAATCCCTTTACACGTTGTGATCGGCCGGCTGAGTCGTAGCGCCTGAAAGGTCCAACGTTGATTTGATGTGGTGGCCAGCTGAGTCGTTGCGCCTGAATACCACACTGCCTTGTGATGGTCGGCTGAGTCGTCGTACCTGAAGATCACAAGATGATGATGATTGATGAGATTGCACAGCTGAGTCGTTGTGCTATTCTGTTTGCCTACTGATGATTCTTGGTATCCCTTTCATTCATTGCACGATAGTTATATTGCATTGTCTGATACGATTTATGCTTTTATTGTGCTCTTCGTACTGAGATTTGACCTCGTATTTCTTTTTCCTTCTTTGTGTTTTTGGGACTTGTGTTGCCCATTGTAGGTAGCAACAGGTAATCCAGCTGGGCAGAGTGACTGTGTTGCCCATTGTAGGAGCAACAGGTAATCCAGCTGGGCAGAGTGAGCTTCAGCTAGTAGATCCCCGTTTGGTTGAGTCCCAGTATATTTATACTTATATTGAGCCAGGGGATGTCCTGTGCCTTTGTGTATTTGGGGGATCTGTAGTTTGAGACTTGTTTTGATTACCTGTTGTGTTGTTGTGTGAGTTTTGAATTAAACAATATTTTAAGTATGATGTATTTTGAAATGATATTTGATCAGGCCCTTATTCAAAAATTTTTAGCCCGTATTTTTATGATGATTCCGCGTAATTGTCATTAATTGTTGTATTAGCGCACGTGGCCTGACATTTTTGGTATCAGAGCTTAAACTGGGATAATATCATTTCCTTTTTTTTTTCACACTTGAGTCTAGGCACAGAGTTTGAGTTTTGATTTTGAATGGCTCTGTGATTGTGTGATTTGATTATCTGCTTGATTTCTTACCTCTGAGTTGTGGTAGATGCCGCCAAGGAGGGGTAGAGGTAAGACTGCTAGACGTTCGGCTGAGGAGTCTAGGGCCTCGGATAGTGATGAGGGCATTCAGCAGAATATTCCTTTGCATCGTCAAGAGAGACAGGCAGAGGTTGAGGATGTTACCCGGCGGATTGGAGAGATGGAGCTAGTGTTGGCTAGGTTCCAGAGGATGAATCCCCCAACGTTTACTGGTGTCGAGGCTGGTGTGTTGGAGGAAGGTTGGCCGGCTGAGGAGTCTAGGGCCTCGGATAGTGATGAGGGCATTCAGCAGAATATTCCTTTGCATCGTCAAGAGAGACAGGCAGAGGTTGAGGATGTTACCCGGCGGATTGGAGAGATGGAGCTAGTGTTGGCTAGGTTCCAGAGGATGAATCCCCCAACGTTTACTGGTGTCGAGGCTGGTGTGTTGGAGGAAGGTTGGCTTGAGCACATGGAAGAGTTGTTTGATGCTGTGGAGTACTCGCAAGAGCGAAGGCTGAAGTTGGCAGTGTTGCAGTTGAGAGAGCATGCGCAACGCTGGTGGAAGGGCACTTCTCGTGTCATGAGAGAGACTGGAGTTGTGATTTCGTGGGAGAGCTTCTGTGCAGCTTTTCGACAGGAGTATACCCCTGAGTCTTTCTACAACAACCGTGAGATGGAGTTAGACAATCTGAATCAAGGGAACTTGAGGGTGGCCGAGTATGCCAGACAGTTTTCTTCACTGTTGTCGTCTGTTCCCCACGTTGCGAACCAGGAGAGGACAAAGAGGAACAAGTTTTTGAGAGGGTTGAGGCCCGAGTTGTTCCGGATGATGTTAGCTGGTTCCCCTGCGACGTATGTTGAGGCTGTGGATAGAGCAGTGGACATTGAGGAGAGTCTGATGGAGGTGCAGAATCAAGTTCAGCCGATAGCTGGACGTAGTTTTCAACCTGTACCCGAAGTGATGCCTTCTTTCCAATCTCCTCAAGTGCCGCAACAGTCGAATCGTCAGAGGTTCAAGCCCCGAGGGAAACAGTTTAAGAAGAAGGCGCATTCAAGTTCTTCTGGTTCAGTGAGTTCTGGTGGCAGTGGCTCCGGAGGAGGAGTGACTTGTGGACAGTGTGGAGGTCGTCATATGACTTCGCAGTGTCGTGGAGTTCAGGGTCTTTGCCATAACTGTGGGCAGCCTGGACATTTTGCATGAGTGTGTCCGGCTGGAGGACAGTCAGTGAATCAGTTGCAACAAGGTTCTGCTGGTGGTTCTTCGCAGCAGAGACAGTTACCTTTATTCAGACCCAGCGATCAGGTTTCCAACCCCGTGAACCATCTAGGTTTGGTGGACCTTCGAGACCTCAGTTTCCGGGACCACAGCAGGCTCAGGTGAACGCCTTGACGAGTGAGCAAGCCGTTGAGATGCCTGAGAGGATTATTGCAGGTACTTGTGCTATCTTTGATTTTCCTGCACGAGTTTTGTTTGATATTGGAGCATCACACTCCTTTATTTCTGAGTTGTTTGTGTTTGAATGTGGGTTGAGTTCTTCCCCACTGTGTGATGTTGTCTCTGTATCTACTCCTGCTTGTGTGAGTTTATTGCCCCGTGAGGTGGTGTTGGATTGTGTTCTCAGGTTTGATGAGCATGTGTTGGTGACCAATTTGATTGTTTTGGGAATTAGAGATTTTGATTTTATTTTGGGAATGGGCGTGTTTCCTCGTTATAGAGAGACAGTGGATTGTTTCCATGGTGTAGCGAGATTTAGGCCTAAATTTGGAGAGAAATGGGATTTCTATGGTGCTGATTCGCGACATAATATTCCTTTGGTGTCTTCCATGGAGATGTTCAGTTTGTTGTCGCTGGAGAATTCAGGGTTTATGATATATGCCTTGGATGTTTCCCAAGTATCACGAATAGAGTTGAGCGATGTCCCGATTTCTCGAGAGTTTTCTGACGTGTTTCCGGATGAGATTCCTGGATTCCCTCCGAGACGAGAGATCGATTTCAGCATCGAGTTGGTGCCAGGGACAGCCCCGATTTCTAGAGCTCCGTATTGGTTGGCGCCAGCTGAGTTGAAGGAAATCAAAGAGCAGTTGCGAGATCTATTAGATAAGGGCTTCATTAGACCGAGTATGTCGCCCTGGGGAGCTCTGATTCTTTTTGTGAAGAAGAAGGATGGATCTATGAGGATGTGTGTGGATTTTCGACAGTTGAATAAAGCGATGATTAAGAACAAGTATCCGTTGCCGAGGATTGATGACTTGTTTGACCAGTTGCAGGGATCTGCTGTATACTCTAAGATTGATCTGCGGTCTGGTTATCATCAGTTGCAGATCAGGGACGCTGATGTGGCGAAGACGGATTTCAGGACGAGATATGGGCATTTTGAGTTTTTGGTGATACCTTTTGGATTGACGAACGCTCCTGCTGTCTTCATGGAATTGATGACTTGTTTGACCAGTTGCAGGGATCTGCTGTATACTCTAAGATTGATCTGCGGTCTGGTTATCATCAGTTGCAGATCAGGGACGCTGATGTGGCGAAGACGGATTTCAGGACGAGATATGGGCATTTTGAGTTTTTGGTGATACCTTTTGGATTGACGAACGCTCCTGCTGTCTTCATGGATTTGATGAATCGCATCTTCAGTGAGTATATTGATCGTTTTGTGATTGTCTTCATAGATGACATCCTGGTGTATTCGAAGAACTTCAGGGAGCATAAAGAGCATTTGAGATTGGTTTTGCAGAAACTGAGAGACTCACAGCTGTATGGGAAGTTCAGCAAGTGCGAATTCTGGCTGGATAGTGTTGTCTTCTTGGGTCATGTAATTTCAGCGCAAGGTATTTCTGTGGATCCGAGTAAGGTCGAAGCAGTTCTTAA
Source organism: Dorcoceras hygrometricum (assembly GCA_001598015.1). Taxonomy (NCBI): domain Eukaryota; kingdom Viridiplantae; phylum Streptophyta; class Magnoliopsida; order Lamiales; family Gesneriaceae; genus Dorcoceras; species Dorcoceras hygrometricum. Next base: position 133,112 of record KQ986753.1, read on the forward strand.
CTAGGAGCGACCTAGGAATGTTTCTGAGATCCGTAGTTTCTTGGGTTTGGCTTGCTATTATAGGAGTTTTATTGAGAAGTTCTCTTCGATAGCTAAGCCGATGACTCAGTTGACCCAGAAAGATAGGAAGTTTGTTTGGACGGACGAGTGTGAGTCGAGTTTCCAGTTGCTTAAGGAGAAGTTGACTACTGCTCCTGTGTTAGCTTTTCCTTCTGGTTCTGGTGGTTTTGTGGTTTGCTCTGATGCTTCTCTGAGTGGTTTAGGATGCGTGTTGCTGCAGAAGGGGTATGTGATAGCCTATGAGTCTCGACAGTTGAAGCCCCATGAGACGAGATACCCCGTTCATGATCTTGAGTTGGCTGCGATAGTGTTTGCCTTGACGATTTGGCGTCACTATTTGTACGGAGAAAAATTTGTGGTGTACACCGACCACAAGAGTTTGAAATATATCTTCACGCAGTCAGATTTGAATATGAGGCAGCGCCGCTGGATGGAGTTGCTGAAGGATTTTGAGTGTGAGATCCAGTATCAGTCTGGGCGAATGAATTTGATAGTCGATGCTTTAAGTAGGAAAGCCCAACCGGCGATGTTGACGTCGATGAGAATATCCAAAGTCCATGAGGATTTGGGGACTTCTGGGTGGTGTTTTCAGCCAAGTGATCAGTATTTCGTGGTTTCTTCTTTTCAAGTTGAGCCACAGATTGTAGCAGACATTAGAGCAGCGCAGAGGACTGATCCGTATGTGCATGAATTGAAGATTAAGGCTCAGAATGGTCAGTCTGAGGATTTTTCTATTGCTTCTGATGGATACTTGAGATTTCGACGTAGATTGGTGGTTCCGAATTTGATTGATTTGAAGGAAGCCATCTTGAATGAAGCTCATTGTAGTCGATACAGTGTGCATCCGGGCGAGAGAAAGATGTATCATGCTTTGAAGTCTCACTATTGGTGGGAAGGCATGAGGAATGACATCTCTGGATTTGTAGCTCGTTTTTTGAATTTTCAACAGGTCAAGGCTGAGAGGATGAGACCTGGTGGATTGCTACAGAGTTTAGAAGTGCCTCAGTGGAATTGGGAGCACATCGCCATGGATTTTGTGACTCATTTGCCTCGATCGAGTAGGGGATGTGATGCTGTTTGGGTTGTGATTGATCGACTTTCGAAGTCAGCCCATTTAATTCCCTATGATGTGAGATGTTCGATGAAGAAGATGGCGCTACTGTACATTGACCATGTGGTGAGATTGCATGGAGTGCCGGTTTCGATAGTGTCTGATAGAGATCCAAGGTTTACTTCCCGATTCTGGAAAAGCTTGCAGTCAGCAATGGGTTCGAGATTGGCTATGAGTACAGCCTATCATCCACAGACAGATGGTCAATCCGAGAGGACCATTCAGATTTTAGAAGATATTCTGCGAGCAGTTGTTTTGGATTTCAGTGGTGGCTGGCAGGATTCCTTATCCTTGGTAGAGTTTTCTTATAACAACAGCTACCAAGTGACTATTGGAATGGCCCCTTTTGAAGCGCTTTTGTCAGGCCTCGTGCTCACATCAGAGATGAAACATACAAACACATGCGGAAGCTACTAAAAAGCGGGTAAAATTTTTGCTTTTGGCCTGACGGTTTAAAACAATATAATTTAAAATAGCGCGATACTCAAAATAGACATCCAAGTTTACAAACGAAACCAACAAAGGCTACCAGCCAAGATAAAACAGTATAGCATCAACACAAGTATCAGACTCCAGCAACAATATACAACAACTAAGCACAGGGCACCCCCTGGCTAATAATACTGATACATATATTTCTGCTATACGCTACTGGGATACTTTAACCACCTCCTGGGGCACCTTCGGCTGGATTAAACCCACGACCAGCTGTGAAACCTAGGTTCCCTGAAAACAATACAAGCAAGGAAAAACAACCAAGCCCCAGAGGGACATGGGGTCAAACCCCAGTACGGAGAGCAACTGAAACAGCTAAAGGAAATGCATAAGATAAAATGCAGATGCTATGCATGAGACATCGGATAACAGCTGAAGGCTACAACCAACAAGGGAGCCAAGGAACTCAAACATAGCTCCACGAGATCTGCAACGAATCAGTGGCCACGGGGTGTGTTCAAAGTGTGGTAATCAGCCACTCGTCTTGACACTACAACCGAATACCAGATGCATCAAACAACTCAACCTGTCGTTGCCTCGCCCATGAACTGTGGTAGTTAACCACTCAGCGCATGGTGGCTAGCAGATTCCAACAGGGAGATGAGAGTGTGGTATTGCCGCTCGCCCTCGCATCCTGGTAAGAAACAAGAACAATATACAAGATACGAAGCTGTAAGATACAATACACGAGGGATCTGAAACAATGCGTGAACATTGCGTGTATGCACATCAATAAAACAGCTAGCATAAACACAAATGCTCAGCAAGAAACACACAGCCATGTTCACCGAAACATCCCAGCAGCCTCACATTAAATCTCACGCCAATTCCAATCTACATCAAGCTCAAATCCGTACCTTATACTCTCTGTGCAACAATTACTACAAGCAAAGGTCCCGAGAAAACCAGATTGCAACCTGTCGAAGCACACAGGGCATAAATCACAGGGACGCTAATACACAGAAAGCACGCTGGGAGTTACACAAACTCAACCAGCTATCATCTTACACAACAACTCAATAGGAAGCTCAATTCTAGGCTAGGAACAAGATCTCATCGAATTAACGAAGTTCTACCTGAACTACGAAATGCACGAGCTAAACCAGCAACTTCGTGCTTCTGCTCCAGCCAACAACAGCCTCCAAAAAGGGTATAGGATGAAGGAGCTTTTCGATAGGAGTCCAACGCTACCTCGAACGTGAAAAACGATGACCGGAAACAACGGGAATTCTCCGGAGAAACTCACGGTGAATAGTACTAGGGTTTGAGAAACAGAGGTCGACAATCGAGAGAATATTTCGCTAAGTATGGGATCTGGTGCTTGAAATCGAAGACCAAGTCTTCCTTAAATACACGCGTAAAGCTGGTTAAGAAGTCCATCTACAAAACCAGACGACGCATAACAACCCAACGACTGGTCGCTGCTTCGAAAGCCAACGACTGGTCCTTAAATCCAAAAGCTGGATTGTCTAACACCCAAAAGCTGGTACCAGACGTTGCATCAAAACGCTGTGTTGCAACTTACCTAAACGACGTCGCACAACCTACATCATCCAGACGCTAGCTCTCGCGCAAAATAACCAGACGCAAGCTACAGTAGAGTTGACATCTGCTCTCAGCTGGACAACCAGACGACACACATGCGAACAAATCTCTCGCAGCTGATACCAGACGCAACACCCCAAAACGGCGTTGTATCCAACTTATCAAAACTCTATCGTTTGCCCTCAACAAACAAGATAAAGCAGCATCTGGATACAAACCCTCTACCAGACTTCACTAAAACACAATGCATCCAGATTTCATAAAAACGACGGCGTATCGAAATCTCGCGCTACCAATTAAATGTTGCGATTGGATTTCACCACCGACCAGCTTCCACAACAAAACCAGCTTTCACCACAAAAAACCAATAATACGAAAACTTCCGGAATTGCTTAAGATGTGAAATCTGACCCGAAAATACCAACCAAACTTCCCAAACAGAGATCTGAACCACTAGAAATCTCTAAAATCCAATTAATCCAACAATTAATCTTAATTATCTTTTCAGGTCTCACATTTCTCCCCCACTAAAAACGATTTCGTCCTCAAAATCGGACAACAAATTCTGATACACAACACAACAGCAAAATACAAAACAGGAACTCGCCTAACACATGGCCAAGAGTTCAAGATAACTGCGCAAACAATTAACAACAACTAGGGAAGAAATACAAGAAAAAGCTACAAACTACTGGAAATATAGCTCAACAGCTACACAAACAGATGCGGCCACTCGCGCTGCATCTTTTCTTCCAGCTCCCAAGTAGCTTCTTCCCTGCCATGTTTGCTCCATTGTACAATCACCAACGGAATGGTCTTATTCCTCAACCGTTTCTCTTTTCTGCCAAGGATCTGCAAGGGATATTCTTGATAACTCAACGTCTGGTCTAGCTCAACCTCGTCAGTCCTAAGCACATGAGACGGATCTGGCTCATACTTCCTCAACATGGAAACATGGAAGACGTCATGAAGAGAAGAAAACTCTGGCGGCAACAACAGCCGATACGCTAAAGGGACAATCCTCTCAACAATCTCATACGGTCCGACGTAACGAGGGGCTAACTTTCCCTTGCGTCCAAAGCGCATGACACTGCGAAACGGAGAAACTTTGAGAAAAACATGATCACAAACCTGAAACTCGAGAGGTCGACGCCTCTTATTTGCATAACTGGCTTGGCGATCCTGGGCAGCTTTCATCCGCTGTCGAATTAGATCCACATGATCCTTCATTTGCTGCACAAAGTCGGGGGCAGATAGCTGCTTCTCCCCCACTTCTTCCCAACAAACTGGCGATCTGCACTTCCTGCCGTACAAAGCCTCAAACGGCGCCATGCCAATCGTCACCTGATAGTTGTTATTGTAGGAAAACTCCACTAGAGACAACGCGTCTTGCCAGCTACCTCAGAAATCCCAAACACAAACAGCTCGTAAACATATCCTCAACGTCTGGATAGAGAAAAGGTCATTCCATAAGGAATAAAGTGTGCAGACTTTGAAAAACGGTCGATAACCACCCAAATAGCATCGCATCCTCTGCTGTAACGAGGCAGATGTGTCACAAAATCCATCGCTATGTGCTCCCAATTCCATTGGGGCACTTCCAAACTCTGCAACAGACCACCAGGTCTCATCCTTTCGGCCTTAAGCATCTGAAAGTTCAAACAACGAGCGACAAAACTAGCAACGTCACTCTTCAGGCCAGCCCACCAGAAGTGCGGCTTCAACGCATGGTACATCTTCCGTGCACCAGGATGAAAACTATGTCTGCTACAGTGCGCTTCCCGGAGGATCTCCTCCTTCAAATCAATGAGGTTAGGCACAACCAGCCTGCCACGAAACCTCAAGCACCCATCAGAAGAAATAGAATAATCATCAAGTTCTCCAGCCCGGACCTTCAACTTCAACTCGTGGATGGAAGGATCAGTCCTTTGAGCTGCTCGAATACTAGAAACAATCTGTGGCTCCACTCGGAAAGAAGAAACCACAACACAATCCTCAGCTGTGTAGAATCTCTAACCCGTAGTGTTAAGATGCTCCTGATCCTTAGAGATGTACAACGACGCAAGCATCTCACTAGCCTTCCTGCTCAAAGCATCGGTCACTACGTTCGACTTCCCAGGCTGGTACTTGATTTCACAATCAAAGTCCTTTAGCAGCTCCATCCAACGACGTTGTCTCATGTTCAAGTCAGGCTGCGAAAACAAATACTGCAAACTCTTGTGGTCCGAGTACACCACAAATTGCTCGCCATACAGGTAGTGACGCCAAATATTCAACGCAAAAACAACGGCCGCTAGCTCCAAATCATGGACTGGATAACGAGTCTCGTGCGGTTTCAGCTGCCGTGAAGCATACGCAATGACTCAACCATTCTGCATCAAAACACAACCCAATCCATTGGGCGAAGCGTCAGAACAAACAAAAAAACCACCTGAACCGGACGGCAGAGCTAACATAGGTGCAGTAGTCAACTTTTCCTTGAGCAGTTGAAAGTCATTCTCGCACTGCTCAGTCCATACAAACCTCTTGTCCTTCTGCGTCAGTTGAGTCATCGGCTTTGCTATGCTAGAAAATCCTTCGATAAAACAATGGTAATAGCCAGCCAGACCCAAGAAACTGCGAATCTCGAAAACATTTCTGGGATGCTCCCAATTCAGAACAGCATCAACCTTACTAGGATCCAACGAAATCCCCGCGGCTGAAATCACATGTCCCAAGAAAACGACGTGATCCAGCCAAAACTCGCACTTGGAGAATTTGGCATACAATTGCTGATCTCTCAACGTCTAAAGGACAATCCGCAAATGCTCCTTATGCTCCAAAGGAGTCTTAGAATAAACCAAGATGTCGTCAATGAAAACAATCACAAACTGATCAATGATGTGACGTCCCAATCCTCATGGGGTCACGAATGAATAATAAAAAGAAAAGAAGGGCTGAATGGAAGATGTCATAAGCTGTATCCCTTATGACTAAAATAAAAATTTGAAATGCAAACAACAAAATGGCGCCAAGTACTGAGACAGCTAAAACAATTTCTCATTATCAGATGTCAAAAATGCAAGTGCGATATTACAACCTCTGAAATTCTATATGAATTTACTATTGTTGTAATGGATCTAATACAGACTTAACAAAAGATCAAAAACAACAACAGTTGCTGAGGAAACATCGGCCTTAGATAACACAATCCCCACAGCTGGTTCAACTACTGCCTCCCGCCTGCCCCAGCTCTGCTCCACCTGCACCATTTTAAAGCTAATGAGCCTAGGGGCTCAGCAAGTAAAATATGAGGATAACAAAATCACTTAATGCAGGCAGATATCTGAAACATATCATAACTTAGCATAACAGTTTAAAAAGGAAGTCATTCATCAGCTTCATAAACTTTCTTTCATTAAACTTGGAAATGAGGAAAAACGACCCAGATCCCATCCCATTCTTCTTGTGATTTATGGCTCGGAAATTCTACATTAGGCCCTTTTCGTTTGCACTTAATCACATGACTACTGAATTCAGTATCTAGCATATAGCTCATATGAAAGGGCATCTGACACACAGTCAG
>KQ986753.1:141259-155627 GCA_001598015.1 Dorcoceras hygrometricum
ATACTGGGAAACAAACCAGATCTTTACTGTTCACCATTAACGCTAAAAGGAATCAGCTGTTGGTAAAGGAAACAATATCGTTATCGTAAAACAACTGCAAGGATACTAACAGTGAAATAGACGCAACTTTGGAACAGTAGCACTAACGGGTGACTGCTGACACTATAGGAATAGTACTTTAGAAGTGAACAATTGTTGGTCAACTCAGCTGTCGACGCAACGGGAATGAACAAATTCAGCTGTTGGTAAAGAATCAGACGCTATATGTAGTTGGGTATATATATATATATCGGTGGTCAACACAATTAATTTGGTCAACGTAGTAACAGTAGATCAACCAGTCGTTGGTTAAAGAACAACCAGTCGTTGGGTAAGGCGATCAGCAGGTAGAAGAAAACTAGACGATGGATATAAATCAGCAGTGAAGTACTTAAGGGGAAAGGAATCAGTCGCAAGCAAAAGTAACCAGTCGCAGCCTAGCAACCAGTCGCAACATAGCAACCAGTCGCAACATCGCAACCAGTCGCAAGCATAGCAACCAGTCGCATGAACAGTGCCTCAAAGGAACAGTGCAATTGCTGGATTTAAAATAACGAAACACGACTGCTGGTTTCTTAACAAAGGAAGGCACCTGCTGGTGAACAGTGCATCGACTGAATTTTAACTGGGAAATGCATCTGCTGATTTCCTGCTGGTTTCTCACTAAGAAGCACCTGCTGGTTCTAACAAAGAATGGTACCTGCTGGGTTCTAACAAAGAATGGTACCTGATGGTTTTACAAAACGACGCCGCTGCTGATTCTAAAACAAAGGAAATGCAGCTGCTAGTGAACAGTGCATCTACTTGAAAATTTAGCTATCTTTGTAATATCAAAACAACGATTTCGCTACCAGCCGTTGTCCATTAAACCAGACTTTATACTGATTCAATTTAACAACTACTGATTACAAAATCATCAAATTCAAACATTACAACTACAGCAAGAAAGAACATTCTTAAACATACTGGAATCAAAGCTAACTTCATCGTACTTTTTAACATCTAACTTTCTTAGAACATCTGGGAGACTTGGATGAAGAAGACATCAGCTGAAGCGAAGACTACTGGTTTAAAGATGAAATTCACCAGAAGAACTTTCCTGAACATGGAATCACTTAAACCCGACTGCTCAGCATTTTATTTTAAAACAACATCATCTTCTTTGTCGAAGCACTCTGTAAAAGCTTTGAAACAGAAACATAACTTTGAACCCGTCATTCTTTAATTTTCTTAAACATCCTTAAACATGAACATAACTTATCGTTAACATAAACAGGCAACAATCATGCACTGGAACAATATATATACTTTAAAATGGCGTAGAAAGAATCAGCCTTTATTTGCCTTTACTGCGAAACACAAGAGCAGCCGGTCTCAACAGGAGTTCTCCACAAGCACCACCACGAGCACCTTGAAGTTTTTAGAGAAAAAGAGGGAAATTTCTGGACAACAATGAAACTTTCTTGCTTACAAAAACAATCATATACGAGATATGATTTGTAGTAGGTATTAACACTCGAGTAGGCATGGAATCCTACCAACCCGTGTTCTTTTCAAAGGAATTTGTCAAATACTCCTTACCACTATTTTGCATTTGAAAACTTTACCAAAACTTTTTAAAAGGAACTATTTTTGTCCAGCCGATGGCATTTCAAACCAAAAGCTGAAATATGCTCGTGTTTGTGCTTGGGCGAAGCTGCCTGGAAACCGTCCGCGTCATGCCTCAAAACAACAACTGAAAATCAACTTTTTAAAACAATTAACATAAACTTAAGGCTGAAACTGCAATATCAAATAGACCCTTAAAATAGAAAATGCTCAAATATGTGGTCCTATGGATTTTTGGGGCGTTACAATCTACCATCCTTATTGAAATTTCGTCCTCGAAATTTACTTATCATACAATTCTGGGTAACGACTAAGCATATCAGCTTCTGTTTCCCACATAACTTCTCGTTCAGATTAATTGAACCATTTTATCTTAATCATAGGAATACTATGGTTTTTCAGCTTTCCATTTTTCTCGAAAAATAATCCTCTCGAGTCTCTCTTCATAACTTAGATCTGGTGCTTAGCTGAATAGGTTCATGACTTAATACGTGAGATAGATTGGGAATATACTTCCTACAGAACTAATACATGAACAACGCTCGCTATGTACAGCTATCAGCTGCGGGGCAACGCTAAGCAATAAGCTAACGTTCCTACTCTTTCTTAAAATCTTATTTGGTCCAATATATCTTGGATTTAACTTTCCTTTCTTTCTAAATCGTGTTACTCCTTTCATTGGAGCAACTCTTAAGAATACATGGTCGCCGATTTCGAATTCAGCTCTCTTCTTGTATTATCTGCGTAACTCTTCTGTCTGCTTTGAGCAGCTTTCCCTCTTTCTCGCATCTTTCTAACAGTTGATGCTATTTGCTCCATCAAATTTGATCTTACCGAGAGATATGCTAAGGCTGACTTGCTACTGCTGGGTACTAGTTCTAATCCATCCTTAGGCATAATGTGACCTAAGAAGGCTACCTTCTCCCACCAGAAGTCACATTTACTCAACTTAGCGAACAGCTGCTTAGTCTTTAAAATTTGAAGCACGGTCCTCAATTACTTAACATGTTCGAATTTAGCCTTAGAGTACCCTAAGATATCGTCTATGAACACAACTATGAATTGATCCAAAAAGGGTTGGAAAACTGTATTCATCAGGTCCATAAAAGCTGATGGTAACTACACCTTAAATCGATCTTAGAAAAGACTGCTAATCCTTTCAACTGGTCAAACAGATCTTCTATCCTAGGAAGGAAATATTTATTTTAAGTGGTCAATTTATTCAGCTCCTGGAACTAAGTCAATCGAAAATTCTAACTCTCTATCCGGTGGCGGTCCATGTATATAACTCGTTTACCACCTCTACATCTAAATGTTGGGGCTTGCTAGACGCTGCTAGGGATAACAGACTTATCAAAAATCCTACCCCACCTTTCCTCAAACAGCGTTGAGCCTTAAGAGCTAATATTATCCTAGGAACCCTACAAACATGTTTAGCTTCCAACTTGAATGATTCTCCTCTAGGTGGGTTAACCACTACTGTTCATAGCTTAAAATCTATCACTGCTTCCTATTAGGTTAACCAATTTAATCAGCCGTAATCAGCTGCCCTTGAGGCCTAAGTTCTAAACTTCAAAACACATCATGGGATACTAAATCTTCTCCTGAAGGTACAGTTACACAAAGGCCTACAGCTACACCGTCAGGTTCGATGGGTGGCTTCTTAGCAAATTTAACTGCTATAAAATAATGAGTGGCTCCTGAATCTAACAAAGCCACAGAAGGCTAACGAGCTATAAAAATCTCACCTGTCCCCGCAGTAGGATCTGGATTGGCCTGATCAGTTGTCATTACATATGTCCTGCTGGTCACCAGCTGCCTGGACTTTGGGCAAGTCTTTATGATATGCCCTGGCAATCCACACTTGTAGCAGACATTCTGTCTAGCCCTACACTGACCAGCATGCTTTTTGTTACACGCACGACAAGTCAGTTTGATATTCATCCTGGGGGCTAAGTTGCTCGGTTGGGGTTGCTTCTCTAGAGACTCCTGTTGACCAGTCTTTGGTTGCTTAGGTGACTTCAGCTTCCTAAACTGAGAAGCCTGGCGTTTCTGCTTGTGCCTAAACCCTTTCTGAGAATTCCCATGGCTAGGTCCTTGGCCTGAAGAATGGCCACTTTCTTGACTTGATTGTCTTACTAACTGCTCTACTTGTGGAGTTATAACCACTATCACACATGCGGGACCACCTGAGCTAAGTTCTTCGATGGTGCTGCCCCTTTCTCTCCCCACATCTACCTCTACCTCTACCTCGTCCACACATCTTATAATCTATAGCCCGTAATCCACCACAATGCAATAATCAGAACATGCTAAAGTTAAAAACAAATACTCTAAAACATAAAATAAACTCACAGCGCTGGAGAAACGGTCAACAACAGCTGTTCCAACCGGAAGTGCATGTGTTTATCTCAGGTCCATGCTCTGATACCAAGTTGTGACGTCCCAATCCTCATGGGGTCACGAATGAATAATAAAAAGAAAAGAAGGGCTAAATGGAAGATGTCATAAGCTGTATCCCTTATGACTAAAATAAAATTTTGAAACGCAAACAACAAAATGGCGCCAAGTACTGAGACAGCTGAAACAATTTCTCATTATCAGATGTCAAAAATGCAAGTGCGATATTACAACCTCTAAAATTCTATATAAATTTACTATTGTTGTAATGGATCTAATACAGACTTAACAAAAGATAAAAAACAACAACAGCTGTTGCGAAAACATCGGCCTTAGATAAACACAATCACCACAGCTGGTTCAACTACTGCCTCCCGCCTGCCCCAGCTCTGCTCCACCTGCACCATTTTAAAGCTAATGAGCCTAGGGGCTCAGCAAGTAAAATCTTAGGATAACAAAATACTTAATGCAGGCAGACATATGAAACATAGCATAACTTAGCATAACAGTTTAAAAAGGAAGTCATTCATCAGCTTCATAAACTTTCTTTCATTAAACTTGGAAATGGGAAAAACGACCCAGATCCCATTCTTATCTTCTTGTGATTTATGGCTCGGAAATTCTACATTAGGCCCTTTTCGTTAGCACTTAGTCTCATGACTTCTGAATTCAGTAACTAGCATATAGCTCATATGAAAGGGCATCTGACACACAGTCAGTTGCTCACCTTTCCGTTTGAAAGGGCATCTGACACACAGTCAGCTGCTCACCTTTCCCATATCGACCGTCTGCTATCTTTGCCATAAATCCTTAAATTGAAACATTCTTCCTTTTAAACTCATAGCTGGTTGAAATCAGATTTTGAAATCAAAGTTCGGGTTCACAGTGCTTTCAAAATTCTTTCTTTAAAATTTCTTTAAAACTTCTACTGAGTATCGGGTTCACCTACTGAACTTATCGCTGGAAAAGAAACAGACGTAACTTTGGGACAGTAGTGCTATCGGGTGACTGCTGACACTATAGGAATAGTACTTTAGAAGTTAACAGTTGTTGGTCAACTCAGCTGTCGACGCAACGGGAATGAACAAATTCAGCTGTTGGTAAAGAATCAGACGCTATATATCAGTAGTTGGGTATATATATATATATATATATATATATATCGTTCAATTTAACAACTACTGATTACAAAATCATCAAATTCAAACATTACAACTACAGCAAGAAAGAACATTCTTAAACATACTGGAATCAAAGCTAACTTCATCGTACTTTTTAACATCTAACTTTCTTAGAACATCTGGGAGACTTGGATGCAGAAGACATCAGCTGAAGCGAAGACTACTGGTTTAAAGATGAAATTCACCAGAAGAACTTTCCTGAACATGGAATCACTTAAACCCGACTGCTCAGCATTTTATTTTAAAACAACATCATCTTCTTTATCGAAGCACTCTGTAAAAGCTTTGAAACAGAAACATAACTTTGAACCCGTCATTCTTTAATTTTCTTAAACATCCTTAAACATGAACATAACTTATCGTTAACATAAACAGGCAACAATCATGCACTGGAACAATATATATACTTTAAAATGACGTAGAAAGAATCAGCCTTTACTGCGAAACACAAGAGCAGCCGGTCTCAACAGGAGTTCTCCACAAGCACCACCACGAGCACCTTGAAGTTTTTAGAGAAAAAGAGGGAAGTTTCTGGACAATAATGAAACTTTCTTGCTTACAAAAACAATCATATACGAGATATGATTTGTAGTAGGTATTAACACTCGAGTAGGCATGGAATCCTACCAACCCGTGTCCTTTTCAAAGGAATTTGTCAAATACTCCTTACCACTATTTTGCATTTGAAAACTTTACCAAAACTTTTTAAAAGGAACTACTTTTGTCCAGCCGAAGGCATTTCAAACCAAAAGCTGAAATATTCTCGTGTTTGTGCTCGGGCGACAGCTGCCTGGAAACCGTCCGCGTCATGCCTCAAAACAACAACTGAAAATCAACTTTTTAAAACAATTAAAATAAACTTAAGGCTGAAACTGCAATATCAAATAGACCCTTAAAATAGAAAATGCTCAAATATGTGGTCCTATGGATTTTTGGGGCGTTACAAATGAACTCTCTAAAAACCTGATTCATCAGATCCATAAAGACTGCAGGCACGTTGGTCAAACCAAACGGCATCACCAGAAACTCGAAATGCCCATACCTGGTATGAAAAGCAATCTTCGCGACATCCTAATCTTTCACTCTCAGCTGATGATACCCTGAACGAAGATCAATCTTCGATTACACCGCAGAACCTTGCAGTTGATCAAACCGATCATCGATCCTGGGTAGAGGGTACTTGTTCTTGACTGTCGCTTTGTTCAACTGGTGAAAATCAAAGCACATCCGCATTGAGCCATCCTTCTTCTTCACAAACAAGATGGGCGCTCCCCACGGCGACATACTAGGTCGGATGAAACCTTTCTCCAGCAAATCGTCCAACTGCACCTTGAGCTCTCTCAACTCCGCAGGTGTGAGGATTGAGAAATTCGAATTTGTGATTAATCAGTTTTGAAGGATTAGTCGCATGATTTTGAGTTGTCGAATTTCTCTAAGTGTAAAGAAATCAGTCTTAGCAAAATTCAGGAGTCAACACAGGTCAACAATACTGTAGCTTGCGTCTGGCAGTAGTTGCGCTTGTGTTGCGTCTGGCAGTAGTTGCGTTGTGAGAATGTGGTTGCGACTGGGTGACTAGCTGTTGGTTTGAAGAACCAGTCGTGGATGTGAGACGACATCGTTTAGATAAGTTGAAACACAGCGTTTTGGATGTGGCGTCGGGTTTCGCTTGAGTCTGGATTATTTAGCGCTTTGCGACTGGTAGTTGTTGCGAAAGTATTTGTCACCAGCTGCTGGAGAGATGCGGCGTCGTTTTTGATTAGTTGCTACGATGCAACTTCTGATGGTTGCTGTGGTAGAAGATGTGGGTACCAGTCGAAAGGTACCTACTGTATCAACGTCTGGATAATTGAGAACAACAGCTGTTGGATTTGTGAGATATATAGATAAGTGTTGATCGACACTTAGAATTATTCTGAACCCGATATTTCTTATCTCCTTATCCAAACCCTCGATTAGCTACTATTCACCGTGACTTTTCTACGTCGATTTCCACCGCTTCCCGCCGTTATTTTTAGTGATTTTGGTGGCGCTGGAATATCTGTGAATTTCTCTTTCGACTGCTATCCATTTGAAGCCCCAAATCAACGTTGGAGAAGAAGTGCGATGTTGTTGTGTCCTCGTACAGAGAAGTTCGTTGGTTCTTCTGCTGGTTTGAGTTTCTGGGTGAGCATTTCTTGTTGTCTTTGGTAGACTTGTAGAACTAGAGCAAGGTTCTGACCATAGGCTATGATGCTTAGAAGTTTAGAATTGAACGAGAATTAAGCTTATATGTGAGGCCCTGTGACAGATTTGAGTTCGCAGGAGGTATCTGCTGGAATTTTCGAAAGCAGGAAGAAGCTGAGTTGCTTCAGTTGTTGCACCGTGCCTTTGTAAGAATTTGTTGAGGTAGAATCAGCTGTTGAAGGTACGATTGAGCGTGATTTAACAGCTTCGAGCATAACCTGCGAGTATCTGAGTCTTGAGTTTGGCTTATGTGAATCTGTGAATTATGTGAACTGCCTGAATTACTGATTTGTATGTGTTGTTTACATATGTTATGCATGTAGAAATCAGATATGAATTTCTTGGAATTCATGCATACATCTTGAGCCAGTTTGATTGATTGATGACCCGAGATTTGAGCCACGTTGTGACTGGCCAACTGATGTGTTGTTCCTGAATAGTCCAACGCTATCATCGGAGTGGTGACTGCCGGATTCGAGCGTCTACTACCGAGCTGTGATGGGCTGACGGGCCCTGAATATCACGGACCGATGATTTTCACAGGCTGACTTGATGTGCATGGTATAGAGGCTCGACAGATTTGATTGCCTGTTTATTTACTGGTCTTGATATCCGATTTCTCTTGACATCCTCATGCATCTCATGACTTTAGATACTACATGCTTTTGAGTTGCTGTTTATTTAGAGCTCTTCGTACTGAGGCTTGACCTCGTATTTGTTTTCCTGCTTTGTGTTGTTTGGGTCTGTGTTACCCATTTGCAGGATCTTCAGGTAACCAAGCTGGACAGAGTGGAGGTTCAGCTGGTCGATCCCCGTTCCCTTGAGTCCCAGTTATATATTTATGTATTGAACTGGGGGATGCCCCGTGTTACTATGTATTGGGGATCTGTATTTGAATTGAGATTTATTGTGGTTATCTGATTGGTATGGGTCTGAGTGAACTCATATTTTGAATTATGAATATTTTGAATGTATGATTTTAAGTTCAGGCCTAAATTATTTCGAAAATTTTTAAGCCCGATTTTTACGCTTCCGTGATTATGTGCTTAATTGTGCTATTATCTTGAGTAATTAGCACGGGGCCTGACATTTTTGGTATCAGAGCTTAAACTGGGATAAGCTCGATTTACTTTGATCACACTCGAGTCTAGGCACAGAGTTTTTATTTGATTTTAATTGACTCTGTGACTTATGTGATCTTTTATTTGTCTATGTGATATATCTGCTGTGAGATCTTACCTCTAGATTTGTTTAGATGCCGCCGAGAAGAGGAAGAGGTAGGACGACTAGACGTACTGTGGAGGAGTCTAGGGCAGGTAGTGATGATGATGTTCACCAGGTTGAGGATGTTACTAGATAGATAGGCGAGATGGAGTTGGCCCTAGCTAGGTTTCAGCGGACGAACCCTCCGAAGTTTTCTGCAGCATAGGGTGGTGCGATGGCTGAGGCTTGGTTAGCTCAGATGGAGGAGTTGTTTGATACTCTGGAGTACTCTCCCGAGAAGAGACTGAAGCTGGCGGTGTTGCAGCTGAGAGACAATGCACAGCGCTGGTGGAGAGGTACTTCTCGTATCCTTCGTGATAGTACAGTTTTCTGCTCTTTTGATCTATGTGCCACACGTAGCCAACCAGGAAAGGACGAAGAGGAATAAATTTCTGAAAGGCTGAGGCCTGATTTGTACCGGATGGGTTTTTTTGGGTCACCTGCGACCTATATTGATGCAGTGAACCGAGCGGTGGACATCGAGGAGAGTTTGATGGAGGTTGAGGATCCGATTCAGCCGACTACTGGACGCACCTATCAGCCTGTTCAGTATGCGTCACAATATTTCTATTCTCCTCAGGGGTCGCAGCAACAGCAGCAGTCGAATCGCCAAAGGTTTCTACCTCGAGGGAAACAGTTCAAGAAGAAGGTGGATTCGAGTTCCTCTGGTTCTGCGAGTTATGGTTCTGGCAGTGGTTCTGACAGCGGTTCTAGTGGCATGACTTGTGGACAGTGTGGAGGAAGGCATCCGACTTCGCAGTGTCATGGAGTTCAGGGGTCCTGCCGTAACTGTGGACAGCCAGGACACTTTGTTAGAGTGTGTCCTCTGTTGAGGGGTCAGTCTTCAGTTCCTTCACAGCAGGGTTCAGCTGGTGGTTCTTCTCAGAGACCGCAGTTTCCTGCCCCTACCCAGCGATCTGGATTCCAACCCCGTGAGCCTTCTAGATTTTGAGCACCTTCGAGACCTCCGTTCCAGATTCCGTAGCAGGCTCAGGCGAATGCTTTGACGAGAGAGTAGGCTGAGGAGGCGCCTGGTATGATGATCGTAGGTACATGCTTTACTTTGATTATCCTGCGAGAGTTCTATTTGACACTGGTGCATCACACTCTTTTATTTCTGAGTTGTTTGTTTGTGAGTATGGGTTGAGTTCTTCCCCATTGTGTGATGTTTCCGTGTCTACCCCTGCTGGTGTGAATCTGTGGTCCCTTGAAGTGGTGTTGGATTGTGTGCTTCGATTTGATGAGCATGTTTTGGTTTCCAATCTGATTTTTTTGGGAATGAAATATTTTGATTGCATCTTGGGGATGGACGTGTTGTCTAGTTACAAGGCTACTGTTGACTGTTTTCATGGTGTGGTGAGATTTCGACTTGACTCGAGTGAGAAGTGGGAGTTCTACGGTGCTGATTCGCGCTCGAAGATTCCACTGGTGTCCGCCATGGAGATTTTTAGCCTGCTATCGCTGGATAATGCTTGATTCATGATTTACGCGCTGGACGTTTCCCAAGAGCAGCGATTGGAGTTGAGCGATTTTCCGATCGTACGAGAGTTTCCCGACGTGTTTCCAGATGAGATTCTCGGATTCCCTCCAAGACGTGAGATTGATTTTAGCATAGAGTTGATGCCCGGTACCGCCCGATTTCTAGAGCTCCGTATCGGTTGGCGCCCACAGAGTTGAAAGAGCTGAAGGATCAGTTGAGAGACCTCTTGGAGAAAGGCTTCATCAGACCGAGTATGTCGCCTTGGGGAGCTCCGATTCTTTTTGTGAAGAAGAAGGATGGGTCTATGAGGATGTGCGTGGACTTACGACAGTTGAATAAAGCGACGGTGAAGAACAAGTATCCTTTGCCGAGGATTGATGACTTGTTCGATCAGTTGCAGGGATCGGTCGTTTACTCGAAGATTGATTTGCGCTCTGGTTATCACCAGTTGCGGATTAAAGATGCTGACGTGGCGAAGACAGCTTTCCGGACTCGATATGGGCATTATGAGTTTCTTGTCATGCCGTTTGGGTTGACTAATGCCCCGATCAGTTGCAGGGATCGGTCGTTTACTCGAAGATTTGATTTGCGCTCTGGTTATCACCAGTTGCGGATTAAAGATGCTGACGTGGCGAAGACAGCTTTCCGGACTCGATATGGGCATTATGAGTTTCTTGTCATGCCGTTTGGGTTGACTAATGCCCCATCTGTGTTCATGGACTTGATGAATCGCGTCTTTAGCGAGTACATCGATCGGTTCGTGATCATCTTCATAGATGACATCCTAGTATACTCGAGGAACATGAGAGAGCATAAGGAGCATCTCAGATTGGTGTTGTAGAGGTTGATGGACTCGCAATTTTACGCCAAGTTCAGCAAGTGTGAATTTTGGCTTGATCGGATTATCTTTCTGGGTCATGTGATTTCGGCGCAAGGGATTTCCGTGGATCCGAGTAAGGTCGAAGCAGTTCTTAACTGGGAGAGACCTAGGAACGTTTCCGAGATCCACAGCTTCTTGGGATTGGATGGCTATTACAGGCGTTTTATCGAGAAGTTCTCTTCGATAGCTAAGCCTTTGACTCAGTTGACTCAGAAGGATAAGAAGTTTGTTTGGACAGACGAATGTGAGTATAATTTTCAGACGTTGAAGGAGAAGCTGACTACTGCTCCTGTTTTGGCTCTACCGTCTGGATCCGGAGGATTTGTGGTGTGCTCCGATGCTTCTCTCAATAGTTTGGGATGTGTGCTGATGCAGAACGGGTACGTTATTGCTTATGCGTCTCGACAATTGAAGCCTCACGAGACGAGGTACCCTGTTCATGATTTGGAGTTGGCGGCGATAGTGTTTGCCTTGAAGATTTTGCGACATTATCTGTATGGTGAAGAATTTGTGGTGTACACCGACCACAAGAGCCTGAAATATACGCAGTGTGGTTTGAATATGAGGCAACGACGATGGATGGAATTGCTCAAGGACTTTAACTGTGAGATTCAGTATCAGCCTGGGCGGATGAACTCAGTAGCAGATGCTTTGAGTAGGAAGACCCAGCCTGCGATGCTTTCGTCTTTGAGTGTCTCTAAATTCTACGAGCCGTTGAGTACTTCTGGTTGGCGTTTCCAGCCGGGTGATCAGTACTTTATGGTTATTTCGATTCAAGTAGAACCGCAGATTGTGAGTGACATCAGGGAGGCGCAGAGGACCGATCCTTATGTTCATGAGTTGAAGATCAAAGCCCGAAGTGGTCAGTCTGATGATTTCTATGTTTCTTCGGAGTCGACCGTTAGAGTTTGAGGTTGGCGATAGAGTATTCTTGAAAGTTTCTCCTTTTAAAAGCGTGATGCGCTTCAGATTTAAAGGCAAATTAGCTCCTAGATACGTTGGTCCCTTTGAAATTCTTGAGAGGATTGGACAGTTGGCTTATCGATTGAGGCTGTCTGCTGAATTAGCAGCGATGCATGATGTTTTTCATGTGTCAATGTCGAGGAAATATGAGCCAGATCCATCCCATGTGTTAAGAACCGATGAAGTGAAGCTGGATTCTGCCTTGAGTTATGTTGAATATCCAGTACAGATTTTGGATAGAAAGGAGAAGCAGTTGAGGAACAAAGTAGTTCCGTTGGTGATGGTCCAATGGAGCAAGCATGGCAGAGAAGAAGCAACTTGGGAACCGGAAGAGAAGATGCAGCGTGAGTGGCCGCATATGTTTGAATAGATGTTGTATTAGATCTCGAATTCTGGTGGTGTTTCCCTAGTTGTTGATTGTTATTTACCCACTTATCTTGAACTCTTGGGTTGTATCAGCTGAATTTCTGTTTTGCTTTCTGTTGTTGTAATGAAATTGATTGAATTTTTCCTTGAGTTTGCCTTTGATTTCGAGGATGAAATCTCTTAAGGTGGGGAGAATGTGAGGATTGAGAAATTCGAATTTGTGATTAATCAGTTTTGAAGGATTAGTCGCGTGATTTTGAGTTGTCGAATTTCTCTAAGTGTAAAGAAATCAGTCGTAGCAAAATTCAGGAGTCAACACAGGTCAACGGTACTGTAGCTTGCATCTGGCAGTAGTTGCGCTTGTGTTGCGTCTGGCAGTAGTTGCGTTGTGAGAATGTGGTTGCGACTGGGTGACCAGCTGTTGGTTTGAAGAACCAGTCGTGGATGTGAGACGACATCGTTTAGATAAGTTGAAACGCAGCGTTTTGGATGTGGCGTCTGGTTTCTCTTGCAACTAGATTATTTAGCGCTTTGCGACTGGTAGTTGTTGCGAAAGTATTTGTCACCAGCTGCTGGAGAGATGCGGCGTCGTTTTGATTAGTTGCTACGATGTCGTTTTGGTATTGTTTTAGTTTTATGTTGCAACTGGTTGTTGCGACTGGTTTTGTGGTAGAAGATGTGGGTATCAGTCGAAAGGTACCTACTGTAGCAACGTCTGGATAATTGAGAACAGCAGCTATTGGATTTGTGAGATATATAGATAAGTGTTGATCGACACTTAGAATTATTCTGAACCCGATATTTCTTATCTCCTTATCCAAACCCTCGATTAGCTACTGTTCACCGTGACTTTTCTCCGTCGATTGCCGCCGCTTCACGCCGTTATTTTGAGTGATTTTGGTGGCGCTGGAATCTCTGTGATTTGCTCTTTCGATTGCTACCCATTTGAAGCCCTAAATCAACGTTGGAGAAGAAGTGTGAAGTTGATGTGTCCTCGTACAAAGAAGTTCGTTGGTTCTTCTGCTGGTTTGAGTTTCTGGGTGAGCATTTCTTTTTGTTTCTATCTTCGGTAGACTTGTAGAACTAGAGCAAGGTTCTGACCGTAGGCTATGATGCTTAGAAGTTTAGAATTGAACGAGAATTAAGCTTATATGTGAGGCCCTGTGACAGATTTGAGTTCGCAGGAGGTATCTGCTGGAATTTTCGAAAGCAGGAAGAAGCTGAGTTGCTACAGTTGTTGTACCGTGCCTTTGTAAGAATCTGTTGAGGTAGAATCAGCTGTTGAAGGTATGATTGAGCGTGATTTAACAGCTTCGAGCATAACCTGCGAGTATCTGAGTCTTGAGTCTGGCTTATGTGAATCTGTGAATTATGTGAACTGCCTGAATTATTGATTTTTATGTGCTGTTTACATATGTTATGCATGTAGAAATCAGATATGAATTTCTTGGCATTCATGCATACATATTGAGCCAGTTTGATTGATTGATGACCCGAGATTTGAGCCACGTTGTGACTGGCCAACTGATGTGTTGTGCCTGAATAGTCCAACGCTATCATCGGAGTAGTGACTGCCGGATTCGAGCGTCTACTACCGAGCTGTGATGGGCTGACGGGCCCTAAATATCACGGACCGATGATTTTCACCGACTGACTTGCTGTGCGTGGTATAGAGGCTCGACAGATTTGATTGCCAGTTGATTTACTGGTCTTGATATCCAATTTCTCTTGACAGCCTCGTGCATCTCATGACTTTAGATACTGCATGTTTTTGAGTTGATGTTTATTTAGAGCTCTTCGTACTGAGGCTTGACCTCGTATAAATGTTTTCCTGCTTTTGTGTTGTTTGGGTCTGCGTTACCCACTTGCAGGATCTTCAGGTAACCAAGCTGAACAGAGTGGAGGTTCAGCTGGTCCATCCCCGTTCCCTTGAGTCCCAGTTATATATTTATGTATTGAACCGGG